>JALMLS010000092.1:0-110860 GCA_038496445.1 Trichosphaerium sp. ATCC 40318
ATTGGGGAAACTCCAAAGTTGTTACACTCTCGTACTATGTAACCGCGTGGGTTGTGTCACTTGGTGAGCGTGTCCGTAAACGCTATTTGGGGTGTATTGGCTTGGTTCGCGGTAAACCTAGGCAAGAGATCAGAAAAGGCGCGTAGAAATTGCGACATGGCGCTTAGACACATGCATTCGCCTTGTAATAAAAGTATACCTGCTCGTAATCATTCAAGCAGTCTGCAGCTTTAGTTTGCGCGCCAGTATGCTGTGGTTCTTCTACAGCGTACGGTTTCCAAGAGGATAACTGTTGATGCAGTTGTACTACGGATTGCTCGTTAGTAAGCTCATGGTTGCTCATGAGGATATGCTATAAACCGCCTGTCCTTTTTTGGTAACGTTGTTAAGCAAACAGTGGTGTCATATGTGAACTTAAAAAAGAAACCTATTTTAGTCAAACCGCCACACAATGCACCGGTCGATTTCGTTTGGGAGCACGTGTGCCCGTATACAATTCTCATATTAGCGGTACTGGATAGAAGGGTGTAACATAATTATCGCGTAACACAGTTGTGGGGGGTGGAATGTTGTATTTAGCAAAAAAAAAACAACAAGGAAAAATAGTGTTACAACGTGGCCATAAAAATAATCGTGGCACTGGAAGCAAGTACTGACACTCTACTTTGATCTGTAGCACACTCTCTTTACAGCATTGATTATGTTTTGTGTCTAAAGGGAAGTGTCAACAGAGGATTTGATGGATTGCTTAATTTGTATCAAATGGAGGGTACCTTTGGCATTGCAAGGTCTTCAATAGACTTGGCATAAGGCATAGGTACATCAGCTCCAGTAATGCGCTCAATTGGGGCGTCTAATTGGTCAAAGCAATCTAATTGAAGCCAATGTTACAACACACCCCTACTAACTTGAAAAAAAACGTACTCTCGTTTATGCGTGCAATAAGTTCAGCGCCAACACCATGTGCAGGAAATCCTTCCTATACAATTTGGGTCAGTGACACAAGCGTGAAGTTAGCATATTTCTATACCTCGCATGTGACAACTCTATGTGTCTTGGACACAGAGTTAACGATACCCTCAACATCGAGAGGGCGAATAGACATCAAGTCCAACACCTCACAAGAGATGCCTTCTTTCTCTAGCTCCTTGGCAGCTTCAAGACAGTCATTCACGATTCTATGTGAACAAAAGTAAGAGGGGGACCATCTCGGTAAAATAATGTATGCAGTGAACAAAGAGCCACACAACACAACAGAAAACAATATAAAAAGGATGAAGGCACGCACCTGCTAAATCCAATGAGTGTTACATCAGTACCCTCACGCTCTACACTGAGTTTTCCAATCGGCAAGACGAACTCTTTGTCCTGTGCCTCTGGGCTCAATTCGAATGAGTAGTTGTACAACAACTCGGATTCCAAAACCATGACAGGGTTAGGGTCGCGAATAGCAGCCTGAGCAATAACAATGAGAACAAAAAAAGACGTTGCATCATTAGGAGAAATTGCATTTTTTTTTTTTGTAAACTTTTAGGTTTTTTTTTTCCAAGTGCAAGTGTGTTTGTTTGTTACCTTCAATAATCCCTTCGAGTTGTTGCAGTTAGAACCAGCAACGACCTTGATACCAGGTACATGTGCCAACCATGCGGCATAACACTGACTGTGTTGTGCACCGGTTGCGGTTGGAGGACCGTTTGGACCGCGGAAGGTGATGTCACAAGTTGCCTACGGGACCACGTGTTAATAAAGTTACGCAAAATAACAATAAAATCCCGCAATGCAAAACGGTTTTACGCACCTTACCACCGCTCATGTAACGTGTCTTGGCGGCTGTGTTGACGATGTGATCGATGGCTTGTGTTGCAAAATTCCAAGTCATAAATTCAATTATTGGCTTTGTTCCAGCCATGGCTGCACACCGTTAGTAGCCGTTGTGACATAGAATAGCAGCTAAGGTTTTTTTTTACCCTTGTTCCGCTTCCAATTTACAAAAAAACCAAATAGTCCGTCGTACCTGCGCCAACACCCAAACCTGCGAAGCCTGATTCTGTAATTGGTGTATCCCAAATACGTTCGTCACCGTACTTTTGCCACAAGCCCTTGGACACCTTGTATGCACCTACGCTCGTTGTTATTATTTGCGCCTCAATATGCCGTTATTTTACCGTCGTATTGTGCTACTTCTTCACCCATAAGAAAAACTCTAGGATCATTTGCTAATTCTTCGTCTAGTGCCTCTCTTAGTGCCTCACGTACTTGCATCTAGTGCGCGTGAGATTACTGAGTATAGTTGAGTTAGAGCGTACAACTTTTGGTGCAGCACTGTATGTGCGCTTAGCAGTGCGAGTTTGTGACGATAGCGCTGTACGTTGAGCCTAGTGACATACTTACTCCAGTTCTCAAGATGAGATAATAGTGCCTTACCCTTGCAATACGTATCATGGTGCCTCTTTGTTAGTTTTCAAAACAGAAACTGATTTTTATGCGCACTGGTCACAATTCTTCAATAAGCCTCAACCACTCAACGTTACAACAACCAACATGAATAGGACCCACAAAGAGGGTCACAGAGCTGCACCTCTCTTGCCTAATTTTTAACTTCACGCGTACTGGTAACTTTTGCAGCGTGTAACCATAGTGACTCTTTGCTGTGGCCTATAGCGTTATCGCCACCCAAATACGCTTTGATGGCTGGTTGGTATGTGATTGCTGCAGCTAGTTGCAATGACGCAGTTCGCAAGCACAGTAATGCTGTTGTTGATACAATTTTTGATACATTTGGTTTTCTTTTTATAATTCGAGCTGTTTCATACACTGGAAACGTTATACTGGGTAGTTATTGTACAGGCAAGCATTCTTGACATGCGTCAGATTAGGTTGAAGCATCTTCTGTGGCACGGTGCGGTAATGCAATTGCATCGTGTTCTAGACGCTGATTGCATTCGTATGCGAGTAAAAAGTATTTGTACAGATCTTTCAGTCGTTCTTGAGCCTCGTAAGTCAGGTACGTAGCGTGTGGCACTGCATCGCAAACGCTGTGATAAACATCGTTCCAAGCCATCACGTGATTTACCTATAATCAAAAGATGTTTCAGCACTGGGGATGTACGAAAAGAGGTATTTGCACGTGAATGCACACGCAAGTAAAAATATGAGGTGTGGTCTCTTTGCAACACACGCACGCGTAGAAAACCCCCACGTGATATCACTTCACTGTACAGCAAATATAAATTAATGTTGTTGTCCGCCACTGAAAAGCAACCAGTTGGCAAATCGTCCAATTCCACCTTTTGACACACAGTGTTAGCTGGTTTTTTTGATAACTTTTATTTTTTCAACACCTAAAAAATAAATACCTTTCTGTTTGTTTCCATAAAGCGTGTATACTCTCGCCAAAATGTTGTGGAGTCCTATTAACGGTTTTTAAGTCTAATGGGTGTACAACTAATAGAATTAAGAACCTGAAAAAATAGAAGCGTCTTTTGCGCTTCCTTCTTCATTTTTTGCATGCGATCGGCCAGTGCTCGTACTTTTTGCGAGTATTCAGTTGTTTCGCGCTTAAAAGCTGAAATTTACGGTGAATTAACGTCCTACATCTGAAAATACGAGTTACCTTCAATATTATCAAGCATGGACGGTTTTTCAGGTGCACTTTCAACCGACGCATTTGAAGCGCCAGATTTCGCGTCGTCAGCGCCTTCCTTTGCGATTTTTTGCCGTTTGGCCGGTTTACTTGTCGAACTGCGTGTACTACGCGTGGAAACTAATCAACGTGAGCCGCAACAGGAGCACAGTAAAGAAAATAACCTTTTCTCTTGCTCATAGAGCCATCAATCTAAAAGTGTGGCCACGGAGGTAACTTGAGCAAAAAACTTTAAGTGAGGTGTCAGGCCTAAACAGAAAACAACCAAACACATGTTAACATACAATTTTAATAACAATATACACTTAGGTACACGTAAAGAAAGTTGGTACAGAGCTTTTTTGGCCTAGTGCCACAAAAATAGGATAATTGATTGGTGGTTGTTCTTTTTTGCTTTGTCTGCAAATCAAAAAAACAAAAGAGTTAGACTGTAGCCCTAACATCAGCACGGTCGCCTCTCGTAGTCTCTGGCGTGAGCGCTCGCAAAAAGTGTTCTTTGGAGCAAGCGTTTTTCACAAATGGGTGCTAATAATAATAAATGTCAGATACTTGACAGCTTGTACTATGTATGGAAAGGCTATATATGACACGCACTGAAAGCAATTGATGGGCATCTGGTCTTCGCATTGGGTGCTTCATTAAGCAGTAGTTCTTAAATTCCTTGAATTCGTAGCTCCAATACCCCTCGTTAGAGAGTGGAGGTATGCCGTGTATATTCATCAATGTCATAGCACGCATAGGTGCTGATTTAAAGTACGGAGGTTCTCCTAAAGTACCAAAGTGTGAGGGACTTACTTTGAGGTTGTTGACAAAAAAAAACAGAAGCAACAAGCCAGCAAGGGTACCTTCTGCCATTTCGAAGCAAACAATACCGAGACTCCATATATCAACTTTGACGCCATAACCAGCAGGACTCCCCAAAATTTCTGGAGCCATCCAATACGGCGTGCCAACAACCGTTTGCCGCTTTTGTTTTTTCTTGGTAAGTTGTGCTGCGAATCCAAAGTCGGCTATTGCGAAAAACCTTGGTCAGATTTTGATAGGCGAAGTCTTTGAGATAGATTGTTTAAAACGTACTTATTTTGACGTTGCCGTAAGCGTCAATGAGTATATTATCGCTTTTAACGTCCCTGTGTATCCTTCCCTTTGAATGTAGAAATTCCAGAGCCTTCAGTATCGACAAACAAACGTGTGCAATAGCGCGTTCTACACAACGGGAATTAGGGCAATGCTACATGCTAGCACTTTATGTTGCGCACCATCAAATACAATGCCGTCTGCCAAAAACTCAAACAAAGCGCCTTTTTCCATCCACTCCATCACGACCTACCATCTGCTGTTAGTACAGTGTTTGCTTCACTTATTTTAGTTCTCCAGTTGTCCATAGTGCCGTACCCATAGTTCGTCGGTGACAATGAAGCTGTCGAGGTAGGTGACAACGTTGTTGTGTCGCTTTGACTTTTTCATAACCTGGATCTCGTTTTTCATCATTTGTGGCGTTATAACATTTTCCTTTAGCTTCATGCGCTTTATGCATACCATCTTTTTGGCCTTTTTGTGAAGAGCTGAAAATATGGTGCCAGACGTACTAAAATAATCATAATGAGCTTTCTCAGGTTGCAATGCGTGTGAGGCGTTTTATTACATTGTTGACGAAAATGGTTGTTCGGAAATGGATTGTTGTTCGTTTTTTGAAATGAAAAAACCCAAAAAAAACTAAAATAAATAAAATGTCGTACCCATGCTCTATTTGTCTTAATTGCGTGTATTCATCGGCATGACGGTGAGCATTGTCAGATACAACATCGAACAAAGATTTTTGTGATTGCTTTTTAGGTAGTTTCATCGCGCAGGCTCTTGTTTGTAGAATAGGTTTCTGTCTTATTGATTGGCGGTGCGTACTCGCAATTCTATCCTACACCAAATTCGTTTAGCTAAACCGATACGAACAATCGCGTAATGAATAGCTTTTTTGCGTACCCGTCGTGTGGTTTTGGTGAGTTTTTTTTCTGTGCCTCTGTTGTTCGTTGGGCGGTTTAGATCGCTCATTGAACCAGTCACACGTAGGCGCGATCCAGAGGAGGGGTGCGTAACTTGTTTGTGGTGGGTAACGTGCATTTTTGGTTGGTATCTTTCCGGATACAGGTGTGGGGTGATAGTGTTTACTCGTTGTAACGCGAGGTTGGTTTATCAAGGAAGAGCGGACAGTTAAGTGAGTTTTAATTTGTGGTGTAGCAATTTGAGTTTTCATCGCAGTATAAACTGTTACCCAAGCGTAATATTGGCAAATCGAACAGGAGCATGCATGAGTGAAGAACAGGAGCGTTTAGACGGATCACCTCGCAAATTGGTTGCTGCGGTGGCAGTAGCAGGTACGCGCGCACTTTGGGTAATTAAAAGAGGGTTGTTGTGACAAAATTAGAGTTCGACATTAATGAAGGCAATACAATATCTAGCAGCTACCCTGACAACGTACGTAATGTTCCTATACCGTTAACACAGTATCTTACAGCCTTTTTTGACGGTATTTGCTGTAGTTCGACTTCCTTGGTTACTCCATTAATTATATAGCCGATCTTTGTCTCCCAGATAGGGTACAGTGTTTCCTCTACGCGCAACCAAGTTGATTTCCCATTATTTTGTGTTTTCGCTGTTTCAGGCCATTTATTCGCGGATCAATGGTAGTGAAACGCTGACGGGTTGTACTGTTAGGGCCACTTACTGAAAGAAGATGGAACAATGCTATTCTTGCCGCCCCAAAACAATCCACAAGGCAAACCAGCGCTGTATGGTATAGCGCTCTTTAGAAACAAATCGGACGCAACAGTGAAGCGTGGTGCTATCCAAAAGAGTCTTGGTATGCATCAGTCAAAGTGTCATTGTGTACACTCATTTTTATTTTCATAGTTATATTTGGACGCGAACCCTATTTTGATGTGTTTGGCCCTATTGGTCGCGAGGCTGTAAAACAATACATTGTACGCATATGATGTGTTTGTCATTTAACCATTATTGGTGTTGACACGTGCCCAGGACAATCCTGATCCCAATATCCTGCAAGAGGTCTACGATAGCCTCAACTCAGGCTGGATATCCGGCAAAACTACCGTCACATTTCGAGAGCAGCAATTCAAAGTGGATGTACCAACATTGGAGGTGAATGTATACCCCGGCGCGTCATTAGTTAGTATTATTACACAATTCGGTCCTGATACAATGCACCTGTGGTATTCAGTGTTATTGGGTTACAGGTAATTTTATTTCGTCAGTACTTTTGTAAGAAAGGAATTCTAATTGTTGTCTTAAAGAATCCTTTTCGTTGGTGCACCTGCGGCTGCAATATGTGCGATGGCTATAGCTTGTCCGTTATTTGTGCATCCTCTGCAAGGTACTGTCAAGCATTACACTCGGGTGGTAGTTAACTGTTGTTGTTGCAATAGGTGTTGGCGACAAAATTAGACCGTATGTTGCATTGACAAGCGCTGAGATCATGCTTATACCAGGAACAATCTCGTCCACCACAAACTTACTTTTCGAATCAAAACCACAGTGGTACGACACCTGTGCATCCTTCAATACAGGTATTATTGTAAAGGGAGAAAAGACATTAAGCAGTCAAGCCAAAAAGTTCATTACGAACATCATAAAGTGCCTGGAAGAGAGGGATTGGAAAACATCCGATAAAAAGGAGGAATGGTGCGTATCTCTCGCTTGCATTTTGGTTTGGTATCTATTTTGTTGGTTAACATGTTGTTTCTATTGGTGCAGGGTGAGACAACAGTTTGTTACGTATACGCGTAGATTTTTGTCGGGCGTGGAATCACTAGAATTTGATGACATGTTGCACAAGCAATTGGCCACTGTATTTAGAGGAGGGCCTCTATACGCCAAGTACGTATCCTTATACAACCGCGCTCTTTGTGTAATTGTGTGCTCATGTTCGCCTCAAAAGATGGCAAGAGAGAAGAGGCAAGCAACAGACTGCTCCAGATCAAGCAAAGGCCACTAAAGCGCTAGGCATGCTTGGCACCCTATCACAGAACCCTGAAATGAAATTAAGTAAAATGCAGGTCCTCACCTGTATGTTGGATATACAGCGTGCCTTGAAAGATTTAGAAACGGCTGATGAGGTACGATACCCACACGCACACTCAACGCTTTTTTTTTCCCTTCTAACTTATTTTCTAGCTTGTAGAGCAGGGCGTTGTGGTTACCATTTGTCACATGCTGGGAAACCAAGGTTCAGGCGTACGCAAGTATTCTTGCGAGATACTAGGCCAGTTGGTGGATAGCACAAACGGCATGTTTCATATTATTGCTGGTAGTGTTGTACCACAAGTCAGCAAGCTCCTAGACGTACGTTTGAACTCGTATTCTCTTTTGGTTTTATCGACTAGAGCCATGCTTTCCCTAACAGGTGTGGTTATAGGACCACATGCCCAACGTGAGACAGGCAGCTGCACAAACTTTGACAAAATTTGCAACGTCGTATTGTGGATTTTATGCGATGCGTGAAAACAACTTGCAAAACACATTGACAGATATATTATTGTCTGAGTCTGGTTTGAATCTGAAGCGCCATGCTGCTTCAGCCTTATTGGAGGTACGAACCCGCCTTTTTGACATCGTGTGCCTTTTGTTGTAGATAGATACTCAACCATGAGCTTTAGATGGTATCTATGGGACAGTGCGCAGTTCAGAGGCTAGATGAGCTGCGTGGGTTTGTAAAGCGGAGTACTCTCGATTACGATTTCGAGGGGAATTTGTACATGATATTTGATGCCATAGGCGATCCTTTGAATTGCCTTCCTGTCAGTGAGGCTACATCGAAACTACTTGGCGTGCGTAATTCTTGCAATTATTGGCAATTACATTGACGCTGGCGCAATAGGCCCTGCGTAAAAGTGACGGATCGCGAAATGAAGTCGCAGACAGCTTACTAGGATGTACGCTTCCGTATTGTTGTTTTTTTTTTGATTTGCAAACAAAATCTGACCTTTGTTGCACTAGCCATGAAGACAGACAATCGAATAGTATTAGAAGTCGTTGGTGGCGGAGGTGTTCAGACCTTGTTGGCTAGTATTCAAGAAGCTGGGCCAGAAGATGCGCTCAGTCGCACTTGCTTTCAAGTACAACCATTTCTTTACATTATTGTCAATTTGTTTACTGTGTATTGTAGGCTATTGCATTGATTGCTGATGTTTGTATTGGGAGAAAGAGTTTATTAGGCAACAAGGTAATTGAGAAGACGCTAGCTAGAATAGAGGAGGCTAGTGCACGGCCGTTATTCTTGTACGTTGTTATTGCATTGATCGGTACTGGTTTTGATAGTTTTCTGAAACTTGTTTTGTTTTTCAGGTATTACATTGTACGCTTCCTCCACATATGTGCACAACATCAAGAAACTGCACAGTGCTTTGCTGACTTGAACGGTATTTCTTACCTGGTACCAGTAATCAAACGATATTATAGACAAGAAATTGTCAATACAGTATGTGTGCCATGTCTTGGCACAATCAAAGAAATACTCACCAGTGATTCCTGCTTATATCCGCCCAAAACACACATTACTGTTGTGTTGGAGCCTTTAAAGGGTTTACATGATTGGATACAAGAGGATATAAACAGTAGATGTCCTAATCAGGTACCGTTGGTGTCTTCCAATATACTTTTGTCTGACTGCGTGTACAATAGGAAATATGGGACTTATTGGACAGTGTAGTCACCCTGTGCTATGACAATACTAAAGCCACTACAGAGGTATGTAAAAACGGTATGGTTCGTTAGTGCTAATTTTAATTAAAAGACTGCAGACTTGCTTGCCAAACTGCAAACAACGTCACCTGTTGTTGCGCCCAAAACAAATAAACAGAACAAGCAAACATTTACAGACATCAACAACATTGTAAATGATTTGTTGAATGATGCAGAGGGAGTAACAGACATATAACATTGTAAATCATATAAATACGTTGTATATTGTAGTTTATTGGTACCCCAATATTCAAAATGTTACATATATCAATTGGGCGAGTGGTGTAATTGGTATCACACGCCCTTAGCATGGGCGAGGTACCGGGATCGAAGCCCGGCTTGTCCAACCATCTTTTTACATTTTTTTTACTTTAGTGGTGTTTTGCAATCCTTTTTAATACTGTACATTTTTGCTTTAATACAGTTTATCAGACTTTTATGGTATTTTGAGTGGCAAAAACAAAGCTTTGTTCAAATCCTTAGTTAGTTTCAATTCAGTGTCAGATAAAATATTGTCCATTTCAGTCAAGTTGGTCAAAATTTAACTGGTTGTGCATGAAAGTTAATTATCTGGCAAAAATTTCTATGCTAACCAGTGCTTGTAATTAATTGACAAAAATATTCAAATTTCAAGATGATGCAGAAGCCAAGAGAACACTTTCAAGAAAAAAAACCCTCCACATATACAAAATAAGAAATTTATTTTAACTCTTTTAAACAGTGGTGGAATCAAACAAAATACCTGTGCCTAAATGGTGCCATTTGCATGGAAAATAAATGTGCCCAAAATGTGTAATTTGTGTCCAATTCCACCACTGAAAGACAAAATCTGCACCTTCAACAATGCCAACTGCTCATGTAATGCTTGTGCTTGGTATTCACGTTGTTTTATTAATTCAGCGTGAACATGGTGTTTTTGCCAGCGAAAGAACCCACAAGTGTGCCACATGAACAATTGTAGTACCACTTTCCTGGGTTTTTTCCACTGTTACTAAGCTTTGCAACAGTACTGGAATCGGGATTTTGACCCGTACTAAACCCGTACAGAACCCGTACTTTTGACCCGTACTTAACCCGTACGGGTTCCGTACTTTTGACCCGTACTAAACCCGTACGGAACCCGTACTTTTGACCCGTACTTAACCCGTACGGGTTCTGTATTGTTGACCTGTACTCTACCCGTACGGGTTACGTACGGGATCCGTACGGGTAGAGTACAATTAAATAATATGAAAAATTGGATACAGAATATACTCCTCTTTTTCCATACAATGTATGTGTACACATATATCACATGTGTGCCAAAACCACAACCATCAGTATACACTTGCAATCAAAAAAAAAATTTGGCCATCAAATTTTGTTTGGATTTGGCGATCAAAAAATCCAAAAAAAAATTACTGCAATTAAATGGCAGCTTGTAATCGTAAGGTACAAAAACATGTATTATTAATAGATGAGGGTGTTTTAAGGTTATTAGGGCATTTACTTAAAAAGTAGAGGAGAAAACTTAATAAAGTGCAAAATGTAGCTTTTTGCTGAATTTTGTTGTTTTATTGAATAACTTTGGTCTGACTGTACAAACTGCTCAGAAAATGTAGCATTAGGTATATTTAGGTACAATGCATGGTTTCATGATGGTTTGGGGATCAACTCACCATTTTTAGGCAAAAACGACAGAAAATATGTATTTGGAGTAGTTTAAGGATATTATGGCCTAATAGCTCTATTAAACCACTTTTTAAAGGCGATTATGGGTTTCAAGCATTTTTCTGAAGTAGTCGTTAAGTTGTGGATATTAAGTTGGGTTTTAGGACAATTAAGGCATGATGTCTAAAATATCTCCTCAAACAGGTCAAAAACATGGTCGTTTAGTGGTAATGGGGTTGTAATGTAATGTAATGTATTGTAATGTGTTGTAATGTAAATGTACTTGTAATAGTTAAGAAAACAATAAACCAATCCATCGTTTTTACTATTTTGTGTACACAATTATAACTGCTGACACATATTTTGACCCGTACCTAACCCGTACGGGTTCCGTACTTTTGACCCGTACAAAACCCGTACGGAACCTGTACTTTTGACCCGTACTCAACCCGTACGGAACCCGTACTTTTGACCCGTACTCAACCCGTACGGGTTCCGTACTTTTGACCCGGATTAAACCCGTACGTAACCCGTACTTTCGACCCGTACAAAACCCGTACGGAATCCGTACTTTTTGACCCGTACTCTACCCATACATTATCCGTACTCCCGATTTTACTACTGAACAAGTGTTAGCCCATAATAACATGTTCACTTTTTGGTGCTTTAATGAATATAGCCACTAATAAAGGTAAGTTTAAAGTAGCATATTCAATGCACCTAATTCGTTTGTAGGGTACAGCAATGGCGTAGTATTGACCAAAAATAGTGTGTTAGCATCTGCAGGATATAGTGATGGCTTTGTGGTGTGCACATTAACTGGTGATGAGATTTGTGGCATTTTGGTGAGTTTGGGTTTTTATACAACCTTTTTAGCATGTATCAATAATTTACTGATGTATTTTGCAGGTTGTGGTAAAAGTGGTGTTGATTTTCTTTTGTGTGTCTTAAAGTCACTTGCCTTTGCTGGACAATAGTTTGATAGCATAAAAGACAGTAGTAAAATCGAAAGTACGTGTGAAGTACGTATATTGTACGTGTGAAAAGTACGTGCCACGTACGTATATTGTACGTGTCAAAAGTTGGAATTTTGCCTCGTTTTGAACAAAAAATACTAAAAACGATGGATTGGTTTATTGGTAATTACAACTACATATACATTACAATACATTACAATACACTACATACAATACATTACAATACATTACAATACATTACCACTAAACGACCATGTTTCTGGAGATATTTCTATCATCATGCCTTACCGACCTACAACTGCAACTTAACCACCACAACTTAATGACTATTTCAGAAAAATGCTTGAAACCCATAATCGCCTTTAAAAAGTGGTTTAATAGAGCTATTAAGCCATAATATCCTTAAACTACTCCAAATACATATTTTCTGTCGTTTTTGCCTAAAAATGGTGAATTGATCTCCAAACCACCATGGAACCATGCATCGTACCTAAATATACCTAATGCTACATTTTCTGAGCAGTTCATACAGTCAGACCAAAGTTATTCAATAAAACAACAAAATTCAGCAAAAAGCTACATTTTGCACTTTATTAAGTTTTCTCCTCTACTTTTAAGTAATGCCCTAATAACCTTAAACACCCTCATCTATTAATAATACATGTTTTTGTACCTTACGATTACAAGCTGCCATTTAATTGCAGTAATTTTTTTGGATTTTTTGATCGCCAAATCCAAACAAAATTTGATGGCCAAATTTTTTTTTGATTGCAAGTGTATACTGATGGTTGTGGTTTTGGCACACATGTGATATATGTGTACACATACATTGTATGGAAAAAAAGAGGAGTATGTTCTGTATCCAATTACAATTTTTCATATTATTTAATTGTACTCTACCTGTACGGATCCCGTACATAACCCGTACAGGTAGAGTACGGGTCAACAATACGAAACCTGTACGGGTTAAGTACAGGTCAAAAGTACAGGTCACATACGGGTTTTGTACAGGTCAAAAGTACAGGTTCCGTACAGGTTTAGTACGGGTCAAAATCCCGATTCCAATACTGTTATATCAACAAACAGTTAAAATTACTAACCCCACCTATATGTAGGTCAAGTAGGCAAAGACACAACTATTATTCAGATGATGAAAGCTCAGAAGAATGGGATGAAGATCTTTATTTTGAACTATGAAAATATAATATGTAATAAACAGCACAGTGGTTATTGTCGTCCACAGCACAATAAACCCACCTTTTTATAAAAAAAAAAAAGTGTGATTGCATGGAAAATAAACATGCCCAAAATGTGTGATTTGCATGTTGTCCAATTCCACCACTGCTATTGATAAGGTTTAAACAATAATTGATATTTTTGGTGGAAGAAAAAGTAAGCAATGCATCATCTGCAAACAAAATTTGTTTTAAAAGTAGAAATGTAGCTTTGGCTCTGATAACATCTTGTCATTGGTTTATCCTACAATTAAAAGGTTTCAACATGATGGCAAAAAGAGTTGGGGAAAGAGGGTTGCCTCACTCAACTTTGAACATTTTGTTGGAAACAACTCCATTGATACAAATAGCTACTTGTATTTGAAGCTGTTTCACAAGGGCAACAGCAACAGTCGTGGGTACTCCAATGTGGATGAGAAGCTTAACTAAAATATTGTGAGCACAAAGGCTTTTGTTGCCAAGAGACTAAGAGACAATGGTGTGCTTTTACAATTTCCAAAGTGGCTATCTGATTGTCAACATAGGTATTTAGAGTAGATTAAGGATATTATGGCCTAATAGCTCTATTAAACCACTTTTTAAAGGTGATTATGGGTTTCAAGCATTTTTCTGAAATAGTCATTAAGTTGTGGATATTAAGTTGAAGTTTAGGACAATTAAGGCATGATGTCTAAAATATCCTCAAACAGGTCAAAAACATGGCCATTTAGTGGTAATGGGGTTGTAATGTAATGTAATGTATTGTAATGTGTTGTAATGTACATGTACTTGTAATAGTTAAGAAAATAAACCAATCCATCATTTTTACTATGTTGTGTACACAATTATAACTGCTGACACATATTTGACCTGTAGATTCTGTACTTTTGAGTACAAAAACCCATACAATCCATACTTTTAACCCATACTTTTGACCTGTATTCAACTTGTACAGGTTCCATACTTTTGACACAGATTAAATCCATACATGTGTACTTAACCTGTATGGATTCTGTACTTTTGACCTGTATTCAACGTACAGGTTCTGTACTTTTGACCAATACAAAACCTGTGTGGAATCTGTACTTTTTGACCTGTACTCTACCTGTACATTATCCATACTCCTGACTTTACTACTGATGTGGCACATATATACTAATGCATGCACATGTACTCACTTGTAAGGTTGCCAAAGGATCTTGAGAAGAATTGGTTGCAAACACAGCAGTTACAGTTCATACAAAAGGAAACAAGTTTATATTAGTTGATATGCAAACATGGAGAGTTGTTAATTGATATGCAACAGGTGGCATTGGTGGTTGAACAACCACTAATGTATTGGAATTAGAAACTTAAATCAACAACCATTGGGAAATTACTGTACCACACTGTAATGTAGGAAATATAAAAAGACACAACTTGTGATTTGGTGATGTTCAGACAAATGGGAATGTAGATCTTTATTTTGAACTATGAAAATACCTGGAATAAATAACCATTTTGGTTTATGCATATCGCACATTGAAAACATGCATAAAACATCACTTTGATATAAGAAAAGTAAATAACAATTTTTTACAATACATAAATGTGAACAATGATTACAACATTGTTGGTAGACTTAATCAAAACCATTAAAATATAAAAAAAAAATGTAAAAGATGGTTGGACAAGCCGGGCTTCGATCCCGGTACCTCGCCCATGCTAAGGGCGTGTGATACCAATTACACCACTCGCCCAATTGATATATGTAACATTTTGAATATTGGGGTACCAATAAACTACAATATACAACGTATTTATATGATTTACAATGTTATATGTCTGTTACTCCCTCTGCGTCATTCAACAAATCATTTACAATGTTGTTGATGTCTGTAAATGTTTGCTTGTTCTGTTTGTTTGTTTTGGGTGGTTTTTTACGTTTATTGTTTATTTTGCTGTTCACGTAAAGCCAAAGTCTCAATAAGTCATTTCGTTGCTGCAATATTACGTAGCAGCCGCCTCCTATGACCAACATAACACCAAACAAGTACTTGATTGCCTAAATGACAGAAGAGTTGGTTAAAAAGCTTTCAACACGCGTATTCTTAGTTGTACGTGAGTTCCTATTAACTTTCCGTTAATTCAGTTGAAAGCAAGTACGTGAGGTGTATTGGATCAGATTCGAAGGCCCACCGCATCAGCTGTTTGAATTGTACAGAGAATATATAAAAGCAAAGCAGTTAGTCGCAATAATTGAAGATGACCCGTTGTTTCTGTTGCTCTTCACATTGGATAATGTCAAGTACGATTCGCAAGACATGCGGGGCGAAAATGGCCTTCTAGATGGCGTTACAGGTGTGTGGTAATAACACGAGCGCCCGCGCTCTGACTGACACTTTGAACAGAAGCAGCAACGGGTGTTTGGCACTTGAACAAGCCGACAGAGTACCAGAAACTTTTTGGAAGCGCGTTTGAAGAGGCGTTCGTCAATCTCGTTGACAGGTACCACAAAAAACTCTGAATAGCTTGCAAAACCTAAGTTAGCATTGTAGATATATGGAAGGGTCAGGAGTGGTTCGTGTTGGGCGACATTTTGTCATGGAAACGCAGGACAGGACAACTGCTCAAGCCCTTAGACTCAATGTTTTTCGACTCGGCACTTGCCTTGGGATTGCGTTTAGACCAATAGCTCTTCCAATACAAAGATTTCCATCATGTGCAGGCTCTCCAAGTTTCAAGTTGCCAGCACAAGGTAAGTTCTGACTCAACTACCAGCTTTGAGATATCTAGAAAAGGAAGCCGTATTGTTCATCTTATTTTGTAGGCATTCTCGGTCCCTTTGGCATTGTGGGAGATATGCAAGCTATCTGTCAGGGTTCTCCTACGACGCAAACCTCTTGGAACGAACTTTTACCAAACTATGGTGTACGACGACATCCAACCTAGTTATTTCTTTTTTGTTTCAGTCAAATTTATTTTCTAAGCCCAACCAAACAATATCTAACTGACATTGGGCCAATTGTAGAATCAAGCGAATGCAGCAAGCACATCATCATACCTCCCTTATCTACAGTTTTGTGTCAAAGGCATCTCGTTAAAGGTGCCATTGGATGCCGTGTGGGTCCCTGTGTTTGACATTAATACGAACAACACCGACACTTCTTTTTGTTGTAAACACAAACCGAGTGCAACTGGCGACAGAAAAAAACTTCGAGCAGCACATAACTGGCATGACCTCATTGCAAAACAGCAATCCCCTGACGCAAATGGTACAGACGACAAGAAGAACAGCAATCGATCATCACCTGGCTTGCAGACAAGCACAGAGAGGCTTAACCGCTCAAAGCGGCAAAGTCGCGCAGGCTCTCCAGGAGGGACAGGCATTAGCATTACACCCACACCTCCTAGAAAGCGTAAACTCCACGTGAGTAGTGGTTCAAGCGCACAACCTAAAGCCAAACGGCCGCCCAAGAGCATTGTTATCAAAACAGAAGCACCACCGCCGCCTGGGCCATTTAGTCACATTAAAAAGGTCACCTTGTTGTTGCCCAAGTACAACGCACCTCCAAAGAATGTACCAATAGTGACGTCTATCAAACTACCAAGTGACTATCAGGTTGCAACTAGTCCAGTGTCAGCACCCCCTCTGGACGACCTTGGCGACATTGACTTGGATGGCTGGATGGAGTCCTTAAGCTCCAATCCCATACCTACAACGCCTACTGACTTTTGTGTCGTTTCACCTCTAGGTTTTGGTGCACCAACCACACCTATCCATCTTGACGTGCGTGAAACAATTTTTTTAGTTTGTTTTGGTTTTTTTTTTGCCACACCACGCGATCCGTTCGTAGTCTTTCCTAATCGCCTTTCCTTTTAGGCCGGCACACCACTGCAACAAATTGTACATACACCAATCGCTATGAACACAGTTATGGAGCAACCGACGCCTGGGGTGGTTGTACCAGAAACATTTACACCAGTCACGTCGCCGCTCCCAAGCCCATTTGTGCGCACAATTCTCCGTTTTTTAGTTTTGCTCCAGCTAAGGTTGATAACACTTGCATTAATAGAACCCATACGAAGGTTACCA
Organism: Trichosphaerium sp. ATCC 40318; assembly: GCA_038496445.1. Classification (NCBI taxonomy): domain Eukaryota; phylum Discosea; class Flabellinia; family Trichosidae; genus Trichosphaerium; species Trichosphaerium sp. ATCC 40318. The sequence goes on from JALMLS010000092.1 coordinate 17,314, forward strand.
TCTGGTACCTAAAGATTACACTGCCATGACCCAAGCCGCATTACCTATCAGCGTTCAACAAATGGGATATGTCCCACGACCCGCACAAACTGACAGCAATGACAATGAAGCCAATAAATCACTAACTGCCACTGCCTTCAACAAAGAACCTGACAAAGGGCCATCGCTTAGTGGCACGTCCCCAGCGGGACCAATAACAACAAACACTCAAAAATTTATGGAGGACGACGATTACTCATCAGACGAGGAAGTATTAACCTTTGTACAAAAATCAAGCAAGGTTGCATTTACGAAGCCGATCCCTTCTTGGGTAGATACTACCGGCACAGTGAATCCTGTTCTTTTGCCTTTGTTCCTGTCTTGGCGTACATGTGATGGTGACAATGACACAACACGCCAAGGTCTCGTCAAGGCACAACACAGCACGTTGAAGCGCAGGCTCAAGGTCATTTCACAATCAGCCATGTCAAATTTACCATTACCCTATCAGAACGCGATATCAGCGTACTTGTGCAAGATGCTGGCCGCTGGGACGTTTTGTAGTGACCCCAAGTTCACAGAACCATTCGATGCATTGCACCTCCATCGACGCAATCTGGTCCAGCACAACCATGGGCAAGCACTCGACCTCATCATGGCAAAGATGCTCAATGCACTTCCAGAGTGGATTGTAGGTCCAGAGAAACGGACCACAACACTTCAAGACATACTCAACATTAAACAAGGTAGAGTGACGTTTATCCTTCCTGGACGTATTTTGACTCAAACCTCTAGATTGCGACCCTGAACCTCAACCTCGATCTGATTTACCTCGAGTGGTTAGTCTCAGGGAACCTTGTGTGATGATGGGATATCAATATGGCGATCAAATAGCGATGCAACACCGCTACCTGCATCTTTGGGACAAACTGAGCTTAGGTACACAATTTAAGGTTGTGTCATTAATAATATAACGACCTCTCTAGAACCCTATGCGCATGAAAAGCATGTGAGTTACATGGTTGTCGCGCCAAAAATAGATAACGAATCGCATATTAGTTTGTTCTTCTCGGAACTGGGTGCTATGTATCAACTATACAACCTGGGAAACCACAAACCAGTACGCTCAACAATGACACTTATTACATAGTTCACTGCATGTCACATGCTCACTCATCTACCCAAAAAGGCTTCAGTTGGAAATACTAGAACACCACAACGCCGTGATGGTATCGTATTTGTTGATACACCAGAAAAGACAGAGACCAACACAGCAACCATTATCAATAAATTGAAAAAGGCCGTATCAAATACAGGTTGCATAACTTTTTAATTATTCTAAAATTAACATATCCATGTACAGGTAAGACAATACGCTCATGGGCTTCTCCTCTATCAAATCACACAGTAGTGTTGTATTTGGTATGGCCATTGGGCTGGACAGGGCGCGAAGGGCTCGCACTGTTTGACGTCATGGCCGAATTGTACAAAGGACTTGGTGATAAGACAGAGATATCCAACACAATCACAACACAGCCAATCCCACTCGACTGGATACTTTCTGATACATTAGACAGCAGTACGTTGTTACTATTCAGTAACTCGAAGGTTGCGACTAGTTGAACTCACAAGGCGTAGGGCTTGTCCAAGCGATGGCATTCAGCGTGTTTGCCAGGTCAAGGCGTTCGTGCTTGGACCCTTTCACTCAAACTCTGCGTGAAGTTTTTGAACCGCCAGTTGTACTCCAAACAGAGCATCACATGCTACTCTCGACAGGCCTAGGACAGCAAGCCAAGACCATCTTACACATTGCATTCTTGTCCTATGAACAAGACAATGACCTACCAAATGGGTGGGGTGTTGCAGCAATGACAGACAGCATGAGCGAGATTCGAGATGTCAATATATTTGAGGGCAACGTACGTTAGCTGAACAAAACTTTATGTTTCTTTCAAAACATCAAAAATCACTTTTGCCTTTGCGCCCTTATGCTGGAGCTAATGTAAAATTACCAGTTCGATTATGCATCGCTACTACAATATCCAAACGCATTCTTGCAAGGCCAAAGTGAGGGGTCCGAGACTCTGGTATTTACCTTTTTGGGTTCTCCAACCGCATCGCAAGTTAGGCAATTCAAAGAAGCCATAGCAACCGCCAGACGGCAATCGCAACTCACAGGTACCACTCTCGCATTCAGTCATGCAAGACAGTTGACTGATGTTCCGACTAGGAACCATTGCGCTTGTATCTGTGTCCATTGAAGAGGACGTCATACTGAGCAATGCCACCACAAACACTGATACGGTACGCAAATTAAAACAGTTGGTTTGTGGACTTACCACCAGAGAACATAGGCCGGGTTTGAAGATGCTAGTATAGCAGTATTCCCTCCTTGCGGTTGCTTACAACTTGGAGATGTTGCAGAAAAGCCAAAGCAGACAGCATACATACTGCCGCTACCTCACCAATCTCTATCTCCTCATTTGCCGCTCAAAGGTTGGAACAAAACTTGCGCTGTTTCCCTTGCTCATTACTTTATTATAGTGGCTCTCTGGGACTGCGAATCCATGGTCGAAAACGGTGTGGTTGATTGTGGCTTAACGCTGAGGTGCGTCTTTGTTATTGGGTCGACAAAGTGAACGACAGTTTTCTAATTCATTTGTAGGGAAATAGTGTTGGACTTGTATAATTTAGCGTGGGCTGGGGTTGAACAGATGCCGCACATTAACCACAACAACACTATACTACCCCTACACTTTAAAATGTGCGCAAAAGTAGCCAAATTCGTTGGCAACTGCGTGAACACGTGAATGTAAGACATAGAAATCAAAAAAAACATAAAAAAACCAAAATAAGTAATAAAATGCAAAATAGCTCTGTAATCTATACAGCCACTTGATTGATGACCTGTTTCGCGCATCCCTTGAGTGATATGGATTAAGTCAAAGTCGCTTTTTGATCGATATTGTGCCGATCATACATTTTTTACCCCTACAGTCATGGCAACAAGTCCTCACCCAACCGCAAAACGTCGCATACGCATGGAACAGTATGTGGGCCCTTTTTTATTTATGGATAACGCAATCATACTTGGTTTTTTTTTTGTAAAATTTTACAACATTAATCAATCGCCTAGCATACCCCATCAGCTAGTAGCGCTAATGATGCTCCCATATGAGCTACACACAGTCATTCGAAATTTGGACAAAAAAATAAATGCACAATGGCCGGTTCTGTGTCATCAAGCGGCAGTATCGTCCCGTTACAACAAGGCGCTTGAAAAGAACGGGTGTTTTAAGACCTCAAACGGCGAGTTCGTGACCACGACGAATTACAAGAACAACAACATAGAAGGTGATGAAACGGTTCACGACAAACAAGGGCGCCTTGTGGTGTTAACACCTCACAAACATGGAAAAGTACATGGCATTTACAAACAATGGACGTACGCACGGGACACAACACGTGTACTCCTTGTAGAATACACATACAACAAAGGGGTACGCCACGGCCTTCAGTGCAAGTACCATCCAACCGGGAAACCCCGTTCTCGATGCACATTCGTCAACAACGAACAACACGGCGAGTTCATCGCTTGGAACCATAAAGGTCTCAAAGTCGTACACAGCCACTACTCCCATGGTTTGTTACAAGGAGAATACAGAGAGTGGCACTTTAATGGAAAGCCTCGAATAGCAGCCTCATTCAATCAAGGCAAACGGGTAGGCCACTACACAGCCTGGAACTTCCTTGGACAAGCCACTGCTCAGTATAACTTTGCAGGCAAAAACATTGCGCCTGGGCGACTTATAACACGCAAAAAGTGAGCATGCAATTATCGTCGCGCGTTGCCTCTTGTAAAAAATAGAAAAACGGAAAAAATAAAAACAGTCAAAGCGTACAAATATGATTTCCAATTTATTGCCTTTACTAACCGACATTAACGAAACGAATTGGTTACACCTTGGAAATATGGTTTAAGTAGGTTGGCTTCTGCTTCCATTTCTTCTTCAGAGCGCGGCTTCCTTCCATCCTTTTCAATCTATTGCAAACATGACGCTGTTAACACCAAAGAAATAAAAAAACTAAATTGTTATTGGATATTGTAAAGCCACTGTACCTCACGGTAAATGTCATCATTGTCCGTAAAATCGCCTGGCTTTCGCGGTATGACATGTACGTGTACGTGTTCTACTGTTTGGCCGGCGTCAGCGCCATCCTACAATTATGCTGGTTAAACCTAACAATTGCCTTTTGCATTTCCGCCTTCGCGATCGTAGTTTTACTAGTGCTGTACGCGAGTGAAAGTAGTTAACGTACTTGTACAGTTATCGTTAAAGAGGTGCCTTTGAAGTGTTGCTCCATTGCGTTACCGACACTAGAAGGATGTCACTACGCGCATTATAGGCAAGATACGCACATCTGGGCAGAATGAAACAAATCGCTTATTTCACTAACTGTTAGATCTCTATAACGCTTTACTTTGCGTTTCTGACCAACAAAATCAGTATACAACACAAAGTGTGCTAAATCGTACAGGAATGAGTAGTACGTGGCCTGGTACAACAGGTTTCAGGTTTACGAAGCCAATAGTCTTGCTAGACTTGTAGAAAATACAAGTGTCCCGCGGAGTGTACTGACCAAAGACAAATGTTCCTACTTTGCTTGCCATCTCTTGTTAAAGTTCAAAAAACTTGTAAAACAACTTTTTCGGACGAAATTTACGAAATAAAACATTGTAAAGGCACAAAACAGCTCATACGCATTGAACGGTAGTAAAGCGCAAGTGGCTAAGCAAACATGTTTAATTAACGGCTACAAACTAAACGAACGTAAACAGTACTACATCACTCGTATAATGTGTACAGGTGATGAGTAGGCATGATAGCGGTAGTGGAGGGCGCTTACTTGGCTGTTCTTCGCCGTTCCAGCGTGTAAAAAAATAAGTGTAATCACAAAACAAAAAAAACTAACGGCTACTTCGAACCAGCTTTTATATTTTGTAGCGCGTGCAAAAACTCGTGGGCTGTTACAAGAAAATGGTCGTACCGCGAATTATAACGATTACTTCCTATTCCAGGCCTACAGATGACTTAACTCATTTGCCGCCAATATCATTTTACAGTTATTCATCTACATAACACAACACCACTCCATTAAAAAATGTTCGAAGCCGTACTTGTCAAAGCTGAAATCCTCAAAAAGTTGTGCGCTGCCGTAAAAGATCTCGTACACGATGTCAACTTCAACTGCGACTCCAACGGTATCACCCTTCAGGCTATGGACAACACTCACGTAGCTCTTGTCGCTTTTTTGCTTCAAGCTGATGGTTTCGACAAATACCGTTGCGACAAAAACATTACACTCGGTATTAACTTGCCTGCTCTATCCAAAGTCCTCCAATGCGCTTCAAACGACGACACCCTCACAATGCGCGCTCAGGACCAACCAGACAACCTCGAGCTCATCTTCGAGAACAAGAGTACGTGCTATCGCATATTGAAGTGATTTTAGCGCCAATTACTAAGAAAAACTTGTTTAACGCTTATTTTTTTTTTCTTCCCGCTTAAAATAATCCATCGTCCTGACTGGTGTACCTAGCCAAACATGCTGAGTTCAACATCAAATTGTTGGATTTGCAAGTCGATCCTTTGGGTATCCCAGACACTGACTACTCTTCCGTTGTCACCATGTCCTCCCTCGAATTCCAACGTACCACACGCGATTTGTCTACCATTGGCGACGTTGACACAGTAGCCATTGCTGTTTCTGAGGAAGGCGTCAAATTCGCTGTATCCGACACAATGAACAGCCAAACTGGTCAAATCATGATCAAGAACGCTGGTTCTATTGATGGCGTAAGTACTTTTTTGTTCAAACTTGGTTTTTTTTCTTCCTGACATTTTTTGCATCAGGCTTCCATCACTGGTTGCGATATTACAATGTCTGAGCCTGTAGAAATGTCTTTTGCTCTTCACCACATCAACCGCTTCACTAAAGCTACATCTCTTTCAGACAAGACAACTGTACGTACTTTGAAGAATAGTTGTGGTTTTTGTTTCCTCAAAAGAAATTACTTTACAAAACATTTGTTGTTCAAAAACATTACCAAACTTTTTTGATCTTACTCTGTGATTAAATTTCGTCCGATCCCCTGATTCCTGATTATGATATACGATTGCTGAGAGTTTAAATTTGAATGTCGCCTTTTTTATTGTTTTGCATTTCGCCAACATACACTGACCGCTTTTCTTCAGTTGTCCATGTCACCAGACGTTCCTCTTGTTGTCGAGTATGCCATCCAAGATACTGGATACGTTAGATACTATTTGGCGCCAAAGATTGACGAAGACAACTAAATGTCTTTTTTTTTTGCGCTGATTTTTGCGTTGTTATACTACTACTACATGTACATAAGGCCAGAACAAGTTTATTTTTTGTACATAAGTGAAATAAAATTCTACGCTTTTCATTTCTTTAACAACTTGTCCGTTACATGTCAATCCGAACAGTGTACTTACTAGTTCCACCCTCCTGAACAGAAATTAGTTTTTTTTTAAAAGCAGTTCGCACCTAGGAGATGGTTCGCTGCAGCGTTGACGTCATTTGAATAGATTTCCAAGAGTTGCTGTGCCTTTTCTTTGGATGCGCCAAGTTCCATTAAGTTTTGTATGGCTTCTAGAGGCGCTTACCAAAGTGTGAGCATTAAAAGTCAAAAGAATAGTTACGTACTGCCTGTGATTGCGCTACGGTTGTCAACTGGTCTGTTACCTGTGGCACGCTTAACCGCTGTGATCAAGAGTGCGATAATGTTGGCATCATAAGAATCGTCTCTAGGCAGTCGTCCTTTTCTAGAGTTGTTATATTAGCTGACCGACAGTAACGCTTGGAAAAGAGGTACTTGTTTCTTATTGTGGCAGTAGTGCCGTCCTTGTCCAAGAGAAGCGCAACAATATTTCTGTTTCCTTTTTTTGCTTTTGCAGACGTTAGGAACTGTCAAAACAGCACGAAATATTTACCTGCAATGTGTAGTGGCGTGTCACCTTGTTCATCTAGACGAAACGGTTTATTAGAGTGCCTGTACAGAAACGCCAAATGTAAATTAAATTGAACGTACTCTGTTGTGATGGTGAGGCGCCGCCACTTAGAAGACGTTGTGTAGCGAGGTAGTGGTCATTTTTACACGTCAAGTGAAGGGCTGACTGACCTGGAATGTGTAAAAACGTTGTGCTACGTAGGCGCTTATCCAAGTACGAACCGTTAGAATCCTCTAAGTTTAACGAACAAACGTCACATAATTCTTCTATTACCTCGTAGTGGCCTAGAAATGCCGTCAATATGGCGTAGAGTCAAGAACTAACCATTTGTACTGGCTAGATGAAGTGCAGAACTACCAAACTAAATAAACATCAGTATGTCAACGAACCACGCGCTAGTACTTCATTAACAGCATCAAATTCAATTGACTTTTTTGTTTTTTCGCTTATCAATTTTTTAACGTATTCCACGTCACCACTAGAGCAAGCTTCGAAAAACTTTGCTTGTTCTGTCATGTTTGCTATGTTTTACTAAAGATTATGTGAAATACAACAACTTAGCAGACTAAGCCAACTACACTCAATTGGAGCCTGGGCAGACTCACCTCTTATTAATAAGAATACAACTAAACCGTTACTACTTTGTAACGTAATTCGCAAATGGCAGAACAAGCGCCAGTAACGGGATGGTCTATAGAGCAAGTGGGTGCATGGCTTGAGAGTAAAGGGTTGGGCGAATGTAAAGCGTGCTTTGCTGAAAAACAAATAGACGGTGAAAAGCTTCTTACACTTGGTATACGCGACATACAACGATTAGGTACTTTTTGCCGTCCGTTTTACGCTGTTTTACCCTCTGAGCAGATATTCCAAATCCTCGATTGTTCAGACGCATAGACTACAACGTAAAGAAGTTAAAGGAAGAACAAGCCACGAAAGTACAAAAAGCAGAGAGTAACTCACGAGAAGTACGATTTAGAAAAAATATGTCACTTCTATAATCGACATTGTAGGTACTTGTTATGCAGCGTATGGCGCAAATAAACTCTCAAGTGGACGCTCCAGCAGCTAAGCCTGAGACGCCAACGTCAAAACAAACTGAGGAGAAGCCTGTCAAGGACGCGTCTACCAAACCAGTTGAAGACAGAGCAGGTACCCACTCGCTCAGGAAAACATCAAGTGAGACAATAATGATAACGGTTTCTCTTTTAGACACATGGGATACACCACAGGTGGTTGCATGGTTCAATAGTATAGGGATGAGCCAGTATGGCGACACCTGTAAACAGAAAAATATAAACGGCGCTGCGTTGCTGGCGCTGAGTGCCCGTGATATTGTCCGTACCTTCAACATACAGAACTTGAAAGACAGGTACCACGTTTCATCGTGTACACGATACACGTTTTATTGAGGATGATTGATAGGCACAAGATATCCCATGAACTCGCAAAGGTAAAAACTAAGGTAACTGAAAAGAAGAACACATCTGCTGAGGACAATGTGGTGTACGTTGTTGGAGCTTTGAAATGTTTTGCAGTTCTCGCTTGTCAGGCTAATTATATCATTCGTTAAAGCGTCAATCCAAATGAACAAAGGCCACCTCAATACAAGTACATGAATGGTGTCTATGTACACTACACCACAGCAAACAGTGCTGTTATTTTTGAAGGTGAGAACACCAAAGATGTTCCAAAGGTTGTCGCATTTACACTGGAACGACCTGTAAATACGGTGCAATCGCACAAGACATACCCAATCCACATCTTTCTATTGCCAAAGTGCACCAAGAAAGTGTTTTTGCGTGTGGTGGCTCAAGATAAGACTAAACCAATGACCTTTTCTTTCACGTGCACACAGCGTGATGCAGTGATTGACGACTATTTAACGGTATGATACAAGTGAGTACTTGATTTGTTCTAAGCTATGCACGCCAGACCAAAGATGAACAAATGTCAGAGGTGATCGCAGCCAATAAGGCCTTGTACACAGTCGAAGATAATGTTGATGTGTCCGTCTTGAGAGAGCGATGCGCTTCAATGAAGGCTTCTTTTATAGATTTGGCTTTCCCTCCTGTGAAAAAGTCATTGTACATTGACCTCAATGACCTCCCTAAAGAAGCGAGTACGCCATTATAACGAAACTGAAATCAAAAACGACTACCATCTCACACGTGATCGGTTAGAGCGTTTTCCTATTCAGTGGAAGAGACCTGTAGAGTTCGGTGGCTCTGATTTAAAGTACCACGAGAAGACTCCTTTATTTCCAATAACACCACCTGTAGGGTATTTTCAGGTGGTATACAGCCTAGTGATATACAGCAAGGAAAGCTTGGTGATTGTTGGTATGATTAAAAGGAGAGTGCAAGCCGCGTCCAATAACAAGTTTACTCCAGGTTCCTTGGATCTCTTTCTATTATTGCCGCAAAGCCAGAGCTCGTCTTGAATCTGATGCTCACCAAGGAGTACAATGAACAAGGTATATATGAGGCACAGTTCTATAGAGGTGAATCTTGGACCAAGGTGGTCATTGACGACTACCTCCCTTGCACACCAATAACAGGGTTAGTACATATTTATTGCTATTTGAATGCATCCTTCCTCACACTTTTACTCAGCCACATGCCTTGGGATTTGGAAACACAACTTAGAGTAAATCCCTTTGGTCCACGTGGAGGTTTAGTATACACTCGGACGAACAACAATGCATTGTGGGTTTGTTTACTTGAAAAGGTACGCACCTAGCTGCCAACGCCCACTTGCTGTTTTTATTAAGTTTTGTGGTAGGCATACGCCAAGTTGAACAAGTCGTACCAAGCCCTAGAAGCTGGTACCCTTGCAGAATCGATGCGAGACTTAACAAGCTATCCGTGTTACTACATGAACACGTTGTACTACGACAAGTGCGGTTCATCACCACGGAATCATTGTCTCAAACAATCTGTTGTAGAGAGGTCATTTGGGAGAGATTGTACGAAGCTCACAGCAATGGATTATTGATTGGATGCTCATCTCGTCACTTGACACTAGAAGAACGCTTTTCTGGATTCTCTTTGGACAAATTTGGAATAGTATCAGGTCATGCCTATGGTCTTCTAGGCGTAAAGAAAGTGACTCACGGTGGTAAGATTCTGAGGTTATTGCGTGTCAGAAATCCTTGGGGTAATTTTGAGTGGAAGGGCGACTATGGTAATGACTCCTCTCTGTGGACAGCTGAACTCAAGGCTTTGGTTGATTATAAAAGAGAATCAGGAACATTCTGGATAGAGTGGCGTGATTTTACAGAACACTTTAGAGAGGTTACAGGTATGCATGCCTATTGTAGTAGGTTGGTAATAATTATTAACGACTTTACAAAAAGTGTGTTTGTATGGACAGATAAACGACTGGAAAAAGCAGTCATTTACTGGCGAGTATGACAACGACAATCAATATGGTCCACAATTCGAGTTCACTGTAAAAGAGCGCACACAATTGTGTGTGACGCTATCAAAGAAGGATCTCAGATTCTCGTGTGGTATGCACCCAAACTGATTCTGTTTGCAAATCAACCTAATGCATTTCATCAGGTGCTGACGTTGATAACAAGCATGGATTGTACCTTCTAAAAGAAGTCAACGACTCTGTTAACTATACTTGCGTTGATCTTGTAGACGGTACAGGTGATTGGACGCGTAGAGAACTGACACTTGTGCTTGACTTGGAACCTTCTCAAAAAGTATGTTTCTTTGTTTTCAACATTCATTGTATTAGTTTTACCACTCCGTTTAACATGTTGTGTTTAGCCTTATATTCTGGTTTGCTCTGCGCGTATAGGTAACCTCAAATTCAGCAGTTGCAGCTGGACGTTGGAGATCTCTAGCAAGCAGGACATTCAAGTCAAACAGCGTACTGTAATCAATCGCGATCACATGTTGCTCAGTCTTGTTGCCTTCCAGAGATACCATATCAAGAAGGAAGATGTACGCACTCATTTTATAACAACTGCTTCTAACACGTGGGTGAAACGGAATAGGTGTTCTGCTCCATGTTGTATGCCCTGATGCACTATGCATACTACAATGACAACAGAGTCATCATAGCCAAATACGGTGTCATTCCATTCTTGCTAGAACACATACCGTATGAATTCAAAAACATTGATTGTACTGTCTAATGTGCTGACATTGGTTGTATACAGGAAGTTTAACGAAAAGAAGACGACACAAAAGATTGCATTGTCTCTCATATGGAATCTGGCTTGTGGCACTGGTACGACAATTTTCGCGGTGATAAGGCAATGGGAACTCAGTTTTGTGATATTAGATGTTCGTAAGGAATTGGTGTCTCTTGGTGCTCAACAGTTGATTTCTTCGATAACAGCCAAGTACTACAAGAATGCTGAAATAAGAGAGATTGCAGCTGTTGCCTCCAGAAATCTAGAAATAGAGAACGGCATTGGTACGACCTCAACAGCTGTGGCTACATAAATAGCGCTAATGTTAAATATTAGCAATGGATCCTTTGATAGAGAAATGTATCATTGGCGATGCTTGTACATTCACTGTTACAGGAGACAAAACCTTCTTGTTGCAGGTATGGTATGATTGCTACACATGCAATCTAAGATCAGGTTATGGTGTATGTGCCACGTGTGCTAGTACGTTTCACAAAGTTGTTACAAGCTGTTAATGACTTGTTACTAGCTAAATGCCATGCTGGCCACAATCTGAGTCCACCAAAGTTTGCACGATTTTATTGTGATTGTGTACGTCATATTTAACAGCAACATAACAACTCTCTACTACAATTCAACTTTGCACTAGGGTTCTGGAGCGCTAAAGGACAAGCTATGTACTTGCGTCAAGAAACCAGAGGATCTTGGACTGCAAAAAAGGAGAGAACGTGATGAAGACTACATATCCAAGGTTCGTCGCTTAACATATGTTTGCATCCACCTTCAGCTCACCCATCTTAGGACGAACTTAATCCTGATCCAGACCCCTTCAAATTACCGTTTGGTTTACCGAGTGCGCCACACCATGATTTGACGAACTAGCTAACGCTATTTAGAACCTAAAAAACCAAAATCCAAATCTAACAATATTGCAACGCTGTTTGACTCATAATAAATTGAATGTATTCAATAAACGAAAAAACGTCAGATATGTCCAAATAATACGCAATTGCTCAAAGTTTGTTGTTAGATAAAGCAAAAGGTTATTCGACACGAGCAGGATTTGAACCTGCGCGGGCAGAGCCCAATAGATTTCAAGTCTATCTCCTTAACCACTCGGACATCGTGTCTTGTTCTGGTTAATGAAGCAAAAATTACGCTACCCATTTTTTAAGAATCAATAATTCTTTCTCAAGAGCTGAAAATGTTTTTGTACGTTAATATGTTTGCGTACTTGTTTCCAGTGCATCAGCGAGCCGAGCGAATAGACTTGTGACACTTTTTTGTCAGGTAACAACACAGTGGTTATTAATAAGCAGCTGTAGAATAGCATGGTTGTAAAAAGGCCACAAAGGTTCTGGCATTGAAGAATCTAATGTTTGCGTTTATCGTACACTGTATTATTTACAATAGAGTTTTTTAAAAAAGGTTGATTACGCCAATCAAGCTGATGTATTGCTGGTTGGATCTGGTCCTGCCAAATATTTCCTGCGATCAACAGTCTCCAACCAGTTATTAATGTACTCCTCAGGAGCTGATCCACTCATCTACGAAGAAAGCGGTCAGCAATGTTCAAAAACAAAACAAGAAAAGTCTAAACGGGCATTGCCGTACGTTGACATTAAAATAGACCAAAATCTTCCGCAAAAAGTAAACCAAATCGCTATTCTCGCTCTTTTTATCAACAAGCATAAGTTTAATCTTCTTGTTGCGTCTTGCAAGCATATTAACCTAACACTGCATCAGCACGTACTAAAAACACAACACAACATAAAAGAAAAACTAAAGAAGTATGTGTACATTGGTGTCATGAGCATCTTTGAGGTCATGCAATTCATTATCAAGGTCATTCACTTTCTTCTCCAACTCCTTTATGATCGCACGACACTGTGTCACTTCCATGGTCAGTGCGGAGTTCGAGGTCATTAAATCAGGAAGCATATCGCATAACTGATCAAACGCCTCCTGTCTCTTTGGGTTCTCAACGTGACTGGCAGCCATTGCGAACTTTGCAATAGTTTGCACTCTTTGCTGTGACAAATGCGACGCTTCAATGAGTTCAACAAGTGTGTAGTTCTTCAGAGCCAATTCATCACGCTCCTTCTTGGCCTCGTCCAACCTCAATGTCAACCGTTTTACACGTCCTAGGAGGTGAGCTTTTTGTTCAGCTGTTTGCCTAAAGGACCAAACCGTCAATAACAAAAAAAAAATTACAAAAAGTTCACAGTGTGCTACTAACCTGGATATTTTATCAAAGTCTGAACGAATACTCTCAATGCTACTACGTTTACTGTGATCCGCTAAGCTCAATAACTTCCATCTATAAAGGCGATTAATAACAATAATACGACAGGCATATTTTTTGAGTAATAGAAGAGCTGCAGGCGTACTTGTTGGCTTTGTCTAGATAGTCAATCTTTTTATTAGCAATCTCTAGTGCCCGTTGAAGTGCACTAATCTCTTCTACGTTGTCCTGGTTGCTACTTGCCTGTTGCCTATACAACCAGTGTTAATACACAACGCTATCGAACAAACAGAAAATGTGTAATCGTACCCAGAAGTGGTGCGTCTGAGTTGTTCTTCAAGACGCACAATAGTCTCGTTTCTTTCCTTTAACGAGAATTCCGCTTCTTGAAGTGACGCTGTCAATTCTTCTTGTGCAGCCTTTAGGTCTGCATCCTTGTCCTTTAGTGCTTGTTGAAGTGTAGCGCTTGTTTGCTCAAGCTCGGCAACGGATAACTCATTGCGCAGACAAGCTTCATTGGCTGAGCTCAGAGACACTTTTGTCGCAGCCACCTCATCTTCTAGCACCTTATTGGCTTGTTCAAGTTGGGTGTTGCGTTCCTTCTCTCCCTCTACAACCTTCACCAAAGCCTCCTTCTCTTCTTGCTCTACTTTATAGCTATGCTGCAAGGTCTCAAGAGACAAGGCAGTGGCATCACTAGCCTGTTTCAGGGCATCGTAGTTGGTTTGGATGTTTTCAATTTCGCGACATTTTGATTCCAAAGCGGCACTCTGTTCCGCCACAGAAGCTTGTAACGCTCTCAGTTCATCTACATGACCTTGAGCTGAAGCTGATAGGTTCTCAGTGAGTTGTGCCCTTTCGATTTCAAAGGCGTTCTTCTGTTGATCCATCTCGTTGAACAGTTTGGCGTGAGCCTTTTGCAAATTGACAAAGTCAACGCCCAACTTTTCAACAGCGATAGCCTTTTCAGCCACGTGACTGGACACTGCAGCGTCTAGTAAGCTAACGGTATTGATCATCTCACGAAGGACATCTATAGATTCACCTTGAGGAGGTGTACTATTGTATTCGGAGCCAATGGCCTTGAACACATTCTGCAGTTTGCTTTCAATTGAAGAAATGGCATCAAGATGAGCGACATTGCTGGCACTCACTGACTCAGCATGCTGGCGCTCAGCTTCAGATTTAGCGTTCTTGAGGTCACTGTACTGTCTGGAGAGTCGAGAAAAGCAAAAGTTAAGGCCAACGAGTTGTAGCTGATGGTGTTTTGTCACCTAACAAATAATTAGTAAAAAGAATTGGGTTACAACTTATTTGACAAAAAAGAAAAAAAGTGGTACTTGAGCCTGTCCTGCGTGTGCTGTTGCTAATGCTTCCTCTGCATTGGCTAAACGTTCGCTGTAGTCTGTTTCGCAACGCTTGGAAGAGGCCATGAAATTTTCAAGGTTAACCATGGTAGTCTCGGTGATTTTCTTTAAGGAAGAATTCTCCAAGTTGAGGTATTCAATTTCTTGTTGCAGTTGGGCTTGATGCTCTGTAAACGCTTTTAATTTTTCTTCTGCAGTTACCACTGCTTGTTCTTTATGTAGTGTTAATTGTATTTTAGACAGTATAGGCGTTACCTGTAGCTTGAAGTGTAGTCAAGGCATGAGACAATTTTCCTTCAATAGTCTAAAAATAAAGTTAGAAAACATAAATTTAGTGAATCGCCAATGACTATCGAACCTTGCATTCTGAATCTTTGGTTTTTAGTTGCTCTTCTAGCGCTGCACATGTAGTCCCTTGGGTAGCCAACGATTGTGTCTACAGTAGAGTTAAGGAGATAAAAAAAGAGGTCGCATGAAAAAAAAGAGTACCAGCTGCATTATTTGTTGTTTGAGGCCGTGATTCTCTTGGAGCTGTCCGTCATATGAGCTTGATACAGTACCAAGTTTAGCTTCGAGTTCACATAGTTCAGCGATTTGCTGCTCAAGATTTGCTATTGTTTCCTTTCCAGCGGCTACCTTTGAGACTTGTGTCAACTTTTGTTACAGCAAAACAACAAAATGTGTGGATACTTACTTGTTGTAACGTTTCTTCTAGCACACCATCAACACCAACTTTCTCTTCGGTAAGTGCTTGTAAGGCTCCTTGGGTTTCCTTTAATTTAGCATGATTTTCACAGGCATATTGGCTTTGCAAGGCGAGGCGTTGCTCAGTCCTAATCAGACAATGAATCAATCAAACAACAAACCAAGGAGAAAAAAAAAAGAATGAACGTCGAGGACAGTGAACAACAAGACGGGTAAATAGGAATTGAATAACGTACGTAGCTAGTTTCTCTTTACATTCTTTCAACTCTGTGTTATTTTGCTCGGCTTTAGAGATGAGTGATTTACGCTCACGGTCAAGTGCTTCAACCGCTGCGCTGATTTCGCGTCTTGCTGCCTGGATATCAGCTTCACGTGAGTTAACTCCACTGCGAAGAGTGTAGATATGCTATTAAAACAAAGCGTTAGCCACAACGTGCATTAAAAATAACAAAGCCACAGTGGAGTCAAAACGAAAAAAAGTAAAAAACAAAAGCTGACTACCAAAAAAGCTGCATCCACAAAAAAAAAAAGAGTCCAAGTACCTGAGCTGCTTGTGAGCATTTCGCACTAAAGAGTTCGAGGTGTTTACGCTTAGCTTCTAGTTGTTGTGATGTTTGAGCAACCTTATCCATCTTTGATAACAAGGCAAGGTATCTCTCCTTGTACTTTTCTTGCTGATACTCGTCTATCAACTTTTGTGTTTGCTCCTTATGCTCCTTGTACATTACTGTAATATCCAACTCTAGGTCTTTCACCTGACGTTCAGATTTTTGCAAGCGAGCTTCCATATCCTCAAACTCCGCATTGCGCTGCTCTGTCAGTGATTCTGTGGCTTTGATCTTTTCTTGAAGGACATTAACTGCTTCTTCCTTTATTGCAAGACACGCTTCCATCTCTGCCATTCGAGATGAGTACTGACCGAATTGCCTACCACACACTTTAGAACAACAACGAAATCAACGCCGAACAAAAAAAACAGGTCTAGTTTCGAACAGAAACGCGTCACAAAAATTAAAAGACAAAAATTTAGGCTATGCTTGAATTAATAGAACATGTCAAAAAAATTGTAATTGGACAAAACTTACTGTTGAGCATCCTCGAGTTTTGAGGCATAAGCCTTGATTTGTGTATCCTTCTCTTCCAAAATCATGGATTCTTTCTCTACTAGAGTCTCTTGAAGGGAATCAAGTTTCATTTCCTTCTCTGTGAGCAATAGCTGGTAACGATGATCGAGTTGTTTCACATCTTCCTTCAAAGACTCAATGATATCAGTCTTAGAACTGACTGTCACACGAAGGTTGCGATTACGCTCTTCTAACTTTTCATTCTTTTCTCTCAATAACTGCGTCCTAATCATCCAACTCTCATTGCTAGTAGATGTAGGAGAGTCAGCGCCATTATCATCAACCTCTGTATGCACTAAGGCGAAAACAAAAGTCAGCCAAGACCATCAACAAAAAAAAAATCAAAAAACTGCCAGCTGTTTTAGATAGTTGGGTTGGTACCTTTAGACTCTATTTGTTCTTTCAATGCCAATATTTCTTCATCTTTTTCTCGGCAAAGGCTGTAAATAGGTCAACAAAGGCAAGGCAAGTCCGAATAAAGAAAACTTACGCTTTCAAGTCCGCTAGTTGTTGTTCTTGATTTGCTATTGTCTGCTGTCTTGTCTGACGCTCTTGGAGCAATATATCGAATCGAATTTCTTGCGTTGCATACTTCTCTACTTGATCAGCGAGTGCAGTATCGCGTTCTTGGATGGTAGTGATCGCCTCTGAGAGCTGACCACTCAAAATCTCAACTTGCTCCTTCAGACTCGTCGTATTAGCCAGTTGCTCTGTTAATAACTGATAAAAAGTCAGTAGGGACCTCTAACGATAAGAGGCGAATACAAGGCGCTAGCGGTCCAGAAGAGAAAAAATGAAATCCATACTTTTAAAATACGCGGACGTGCGCTGTGAGGATTTTTAAAGGTGTTCTGACGTACTTTATTGCCTTGGCCAATGTTTCCATGTAATCGTTTAGCTGCTCCTTCCCATTCGCTGGTGTTGTCCTTTTCGAGTAATAACTTTTCATTTAGGTTCACTACGAGATCCACGAGAGTTTGGGAATCCAAATGCTTGGAGAGACGTTGAGAAACGAATAAAGTTTTTCTTTTGAATTATTGTTCAAATAAACAAAACAGGTTGTACTTGGTACACTACCCTTCAATTGGCCACGTACTTGTAGTTTATCTCGTGAAAGTTTTGGCACGACAGGTGAAGCGTGCAGTTCATCAAATCCAGCACCTTCGCGTGGCGTAGCTTTAGGAGGTTTACGAGGAGTGCCAACATGAGGTTTCATTATGCGTTTCTTTAGCAACTCTTGTGGCAAAACAGGGTTTTCTCCTGCTTTGGACGCAAATACGCGTTGGTTGTTGTTTTTTAAGCTAGTTGCGCTTGCCTGGTTACGCGGTTAATTTTTTTTGAAAGTTCAAATATACAAAACGCGGGAGGGTTACCATCATGTTTGGGTGTATGTTTTCAACGCCATCAGCGCTTACGCCAAGCGTTATTGTGTTGATATCCGCCATTTGATTATTAGTGCTGTATTAATTACTCGTACATACACTAGACACTGGCGTTTAGAAATAACCGATACAAGATTTCTTGTTGAAAGTGGCGCGATTTTTGAGTCAAAACAGCTCGGTGAGAATTTGCCTGGCAAAACCTTGGCATGTTCCAACATTATTGTCTGCTACCATGATTGCGTGAGCAAATACCCCTGAAGGCTCTCACTTTACCAAGGGACCCCGAAAAACTGAAAATTAGCATAATTGCTTTTGCGCCGTTTGGCAATTTTGCTGTTGGTGAATTTATCAGTTGCACTAATTAATTATGTCGTCAGCTCAGAGGAGGTTTGATAGGTCAATAATTAGCCATGTATCTGACTGCATTTCTGATAGGAGTCAGAGATCGACCAAAACATCGTATAAACAACGTTATGGTGTGTATGCAAACGATTTAATGGATGGAGAAGGTAATATATTAAGATGATATCCAATTCTAACTCTCTAAGGCGCGAGTGTACCAACGAACGTTGTCGCTTCAGAAAGTACGTTTTAGCAGTAACGGCGATGCCAAAAAACCAAAAGAAATTAAAGAATTTTACATGCGAACGCTTTCAGGGACATGTGGGCTACTAGAACCGCCTAATCAAAACCAATTTGATCCGCTTGCCCGATAGCAAATATCTTTTTCTCAGCCTCCTAGCTCCGATAAAACTACAGAAACGCGTTTTTTTCAACCGCTTTAAAGCGATCTTGGGCATTAAAGCAAAACTAAGTCTGTAACTTGCTTTTTTTCCTCTTGATCGCTCTCTTTTAGTGGACTCAAATACTCTTGCGCTAAAATACCGTTAACCGCTCCGAAATTCCCTATTTGAAGACTAAACGCCTATAATAGTTACACCGACTGGTACAGTTTCACAGCCACCACCTGGGCCTACAAAGAAGAAGGCAAGACGTCAGAGGCGTCCTTGGACCGAGGCGGTAAGAACAAAACAACTTTCTGCGTACAATATTTATCCACAACACCTGAAAAAAATTGTCCAGGCACTGTGATTTTCCATTTGTTTATCCTGTGTACACCTAAAAATTAGTCGTACCAAAAAATTTTATTGATAAAAAAAATGCCCAAAATGAGTACAGTGTACTACTACAGTGTTTTACTTTTTTTGGTGCAACAATTTCTGATTTGATCGGAATTCAAGATTTGAAATGAAAAACTTTCGCAAACAACCTTTTTTTGGTGTTTTTTTTTTCAAGTGCTTCCAACTAACGCAAATACCCACAGGAGGAACAAACAATACTTAAATTCGTAAAGGAAAAGGGTGCAAGAGGATGGGCGGAGTGTGCTAGCTTATTAGAAAGTCGTACTGCGAATCAAGTGTCTTATCACTACAAAAATCACTTAAAGGACAAAGACACCAAAGGAACCACAAAAAAAGCTGCACCAGCCCGTTCTACCAAAGAAAAACCAGCGGCACCAGCGAACACAGCCACACGCGTACAACAAAATGTGAAAAGTTCTAAAACACGTGCTGACGAACCGTTAGAAAATAAACAGTCGTGCACCTCGACAACCAGCACAAGCTCCACCGCCACGCTCTATGGGCAGGCCAATACAAAGACGTCATCCTGGGGCGAAACAAGGACCTCGTGTACAAGGTACTATGCCTTCAAGACCACCAAGTCATCTCCTCAATGGTGTTGCGCTTAAAAGGAGTCCAGTGCCGGCACCAGGCATGCATCCAGCTTATCATCCCCGACAGCGTAGGCCTATACACAGTGCGTACTTTCACCCTTACTGTTAACAGTTCCCCAGTGTGATACTTACGTCTATTTTTCTTTGTAGCTAAATTATTCCCTTCTACTATGCCTGTGCCTGCAGAGCTTTATCGGTACATGTCGTCTCCAGATCTACAACCAACGACGCTGTTGCCGCGTATGCGTCCTATTCCAACATTGAAATTAAGACAACCTCTTGAACAAACGCCACCCTCTCGTATGCTGGATGTATTGGATTGGAGCAGTCTACAAATTCCAATAGATGTAAGCTACATACACAAAGATCGCATTGAGTACGTGCCGTGTGGCTCATTTAATTTTTTTTTCCGCGGGATAAAACTAATGGTTGGGCTTTAGACCTGTAGGTGAAGGCTTATTTCCTAATGTGGCCGATGCTGTAATGAAAGAAATTGGAAGGCCGGCTGTTGTTAATGGCGCAAAGACGCGGAAGAAATCTGCAGTTGAAAAACCGTCAAGGACTCAAAAGAAGCAAAAGAGGCAAACAAAAGCGAGTACACGTACAAAAGCAGCCTCACAAACTGAGGCTAAAATGAAGAAAATGCAAAACAAGATTTTGGCGCAATCACACTCTTCCAGGCAATCTCGTAGGAGAGAAGCAGCAACCCCTTCTAAATCCGCTCAAGCCGCCCAAGATTCGAGTAAAACGCCTCTACCATTCATAAGTGGTACAAACCAACAAAAACTCAAACAAAAAATTAACAGCTTTATTTTTAGGACCTTCCTTTCGTGTACCGCCTGTTATAAACAAGCGCTATCACACTGGTAAAGGCCCAGCGGGTTCGAGTGTACCGCCACGGCCCATGACACAGATAACAGAAGATGTGCCGTTTGGTAGTTTCACAATGTCAACATACCAAAAAAACGGTATCAAGTGGAACAAAAACTACAAGGCGGCAGGCGCGCAATAATCTCGCCCTAATTTTTTTTTTTCTGTGCCATACAACAAGAACGAACGAACAGTCGATATACTGGACAGCTGAGTTTCCTTAGATGAAAAAAAAAAAAAAAAGAAAAAGATCTTTATGCTAGACAACTATTTTGGCTGATATATAGTTCAAGACGGATCAGTTTTCGACGGTGTCACACCACTTAATTTTTTATTTTTCCCCTATTTACAGTTGCGCCAGATTACAATTACCAAAGTCCACTCGATGTGATTGTATTGCGAATAGAGCGCACATACTGTGCGGGTACAAAATACTATAAAGTGTTAGCCGCGATTCAAGTTCAAAACCCCCAACCCATTGTACACTACAAACAAACCAAAAAAAAAAAAAAATAACAGACTCAAAGTGGCCCAAAGAAAGAAAGAAAAAAAAATCAAAGTGTATGTAAAATTGTAAATAATCACTAGTTTTTTCCCCTTATAATTATACTGCGATGGCTTGGTTATTCTAATTTAAAGTGTTTTGACCCAATTGGTAACGTACCATGTGGAGTTTTGAGGTTTCAATGTAGAGAGTCATGATGTGGTACTCCTCTCGACCTTTGATTGGTTCTGACATAACCTTGCGGATACTACCGAATGGGTACTAGAGGGAAAGGTTACTTAAGAAAAAAAAACTTGTTCTACTCACTTTTCGCGTAGTGGATGCGCTAGAGATCCACAACATCCTTTCAAATGTCTTGAAAGTCAATCTGATTTTATTTCCTCGTCCATCAAGTAGACCTTTTAATGCTGGAGGGTTCGGAAGTGCCACCTGTGGACGATATGAGATTTTTCTATTTTGGAATTTTCAAACATCTGCTTGGTCATTTCAACTGTTCGTACGTGCTTGTCTTTGATGCCTGGTACGGCTTCTTCAGGAGGACCCATATCACAAACTTTTTTGTGAGGCTAGAAGGTCAGTTAGCGGAGATTTTGAATTAAGTTGTCAACAAAAAAAAATCGCTTTTGTTGCTTGTACCTTCTCTTCGCTCATTGGCCCTTTTGATTCTTGTTCTAGCGGTTTTGGAGTTAATCATTCGCCGTTGATGAATTCAAAAAACATTTAATTGTTTACCTAGCTTCGCTTGCGCGCCTGGGGTTGGCTTTGTATTAACAGCGACTACTTCTTCAATGCTAATGCACATTAGCGCCGTTTTTGTTTAAAAAGATGGCTGATGGTACCTAGAGCCTACTAACATGAGCTTGGCACCATTGCGAAGCTTATAATCAGTGAGTTTCTTCGTGTCCTCCTTTAGAGGCCTTCCTCTGAATACAATCTTCTGAAAAGCTGGATCCACCTTGCTTTCTGCGTACAACAACTGTTTAAAGTCGTGAACGCTTGCATCTCTAGCAACATTGAGCTTGTAAGTTTTATGGTTGTGCTTTATTTGAAGCCTCATAGTCGTTACGGCTGCCATGCTGTTAATAGTAATTGAGGCTAATTTAAATGAAAAAATTAATATTACTTAACTACCCACGCCTTGCGTAATTAGGCGTCTATGAGGTTGTACGTGAAGAATTGACATGAAAAAAACTGTACCTTAAGTGCCACAATTTGTTACTGGTTAACGATCATGTGTTTGACGGTGGCTAGGATGTAACGTCATTTAGTACATGTACCGAAAAGTTTGGACAAATTAAGCAAGTAGTAGCAATAAGCCTGCCTTTTATAAGGTGCTGTAGTACAGGCGAAAGTCTATGAAGGTGCTTGCATGAGTGATGATGTTGCGATTTCTGTGACGCTTGTCCAGACCAAAAACCACAAAGTAATTGATCTACCGAGTGGTAGTACAATCATTGGTCGACTTATCCAGGCGAAACCGCCCACTACAAATTTTGTAGGCCTTGATGACAAAAGGATTTCTAGAAAGCATGTACAGATAACAGTATCGCCTGAATCAGGCACTGTTACGATTTTAGCGGTATTTTTTGTTATAAACTCGTGTCAATGTATCCTTACGCGACTCTAGCTCGGTCAGAATGCAACCTTTGTCAAAAAGGAGAAAAAACAGCTCAGATTAAAAAAAAATATCCCAATATCTCTGGAAGATGGTGATACCATCATGTTTCTTGAAGATGTGCGTGTATATCACCAGAAAGGCAATTTAGAACCGAAAACAAGCGTTGAAAAGTTGAAAAAAATTCAAGTTTGCATTGGAGGTACTCTAACGCCACTATTAGAAAAGCTTCACATTTAGCGTGAATATTGAAACAGGTGGAAGTTTTGATTTTGGAGAGGCTGAAGCGACACAGCTTGATAACTATGAAGACCTACAAGGTTCCGAAAGTGACCACGAGAGCCTACCGACGCCGCCTAAGAAAAAGAAGCGCAAGCTGGAAGCCACTGCACGTGCTTCAACCAACACTTTTTTTTGCTTAAAAGTGTTTGTAATTACAGTTTTTTTTGATATGCGTGGCGTGCACCTAACATAACTGTTTAGAACAAGGAAGGTAACAAGAAAAAACGTCCTCGTCTTACTCGCTGTGCGTCCGATTTTGCACAAGGCGCATTGCTCATTGATGAGGCCGAGTTGGAGCATGTCAAAGCTATTGGTAAGGCGAACACAACAAATTAGTTGAACGAAAAGGCATTAGAATAACGTATTGACATAAATCATAGGGAATGGAAGCTGTGGTGCTGTGTACCTCTCTAAATGGAATGGCATACAAGTCGCTACCAAGGTGATATTCCGTTCGCTGTTAAAACCAAATGTTGTCGACGAATTCAAAGCAGAGGCAAAGATAATGAAGTACGTTCTTTGGTTACATCATTTTATACATGACGTTTGTGTGATTGTCTGATGGAGTTTAAAGACAATTGAGACATCCAAACGTAGTCTTATTTCTTGGTATTGTGTACGAGAAAGCAACCTCCAAAGAAAGTGCAAAGATGAAAATTGGCACGTGACAAAAAAAACCAACCATTATCCATCATTCATTTCTTGTTTTTTGGATTATCTATTATGAGGCGCTGACAAGACGTGTAGTTACCGAGTATATGCGTAGGGGAAATTTAAGACACGTACTAGATGACAATGACGTTGAATTGCACTCTGAGTTGATTTTGCAAATAGCTTTGGATATTGCTGCTGGGATGAATTGTATGGACACAAAGAATTGTATTAATTTATCTCACCACTTTGACATTTAGACTTACATACATTCAAACCACAAATCATACATCGAGATCTAAAGGTACTTACTTGCAATTTGTTCCCTTTTTTTTTGTAGAGACTCATTTATTGGTATAGAGCGCTAATTTACTAGTGGACAAGAACTTTCGTATAAAGGGTATGGCCACTTCCAATAAGTACTCATTGACAATGAACTTTTCGTACCTTTGCCTTTGAGTTGTAATGATGAGAACTCCACTCCAATCAAAAGGAATTGTAATTGACTTTCAATTCTAGTTGCCGATTTTGGGCTGGCAAAGATGATCAAAAAGGAACATGAGGATGATATAAACAATACTTGTTGTGGTACTACACCCTGGACAGGTACCATCAGTTTCTCCCAACATTACCATTCTGCATTTCAAGTGTTCTTTTCGTGGTTCTAACATTGTCGATTTTAAGCTCCAGAGATTCACCTTAAGAAGGGATACACCTCTTCAGCAGATGTATATAGTTATGGTATTGTTTTATGGGAGATAATAACACGAGCAGAACCGTTCAAAGGCATGACTCATGCTCAGAGTGCGTTGTTGATCGAAACAAAATGCTTTTTTTTTGTTTCATCTTATTTTTCAAACTAGTCATTCTCGGTGTTGCAAACAAGTCCCTTCGCCCTGTATTCCCTCCTGACTGTGACCAAAGAGTACGAATAGATCTCAAGTGATAATATGACTGATTGATATTAGTTCAAAGCACTTGGTGAGCGGTGTTGGTCAACAAACCCAAGGGCTAGGCCTACTTTTACGGATATTTTACAGAGGCTAAACAATAATAATTCGGAAAGCTCACCCTTCTCGACTCCAAACAAGGAGCTAGCGTATGGAGGACAAAAGTCTCAGAGCGAGATGGAATTTATACAATTGAGCTCTGCTTTTGCCACAGACGCTACAAATACAGAGATAGAGGTCCGTCTAACTTAAATCCAAAGAGTGGTAGTTAACTTATATTCCAAAAGGTTATATCTGAAAAAGCTCGTAGTCTTCCTGCAGGTGAAATAACGATTCTGGAGGATCTAGGTTTTGACCTGTACAAGGTACGTTTCAACACTACGCTTTCTTTGAGAGTGTTCCAAACAGATACATTAACAGTATTTGTTGAATAGGCTACATATAATCGAAAAGTGGTATCTATAAAAATCTTTAGAGAAAAAACAGATGATGTAAGGGAGAGATTTGTAAAGGAAGCGGAGCTCCTCACGTGCGGTTTTTTTTTGTCCAAATTCAAAATTTATACTCGCTGACATTCCCGACTGTAGACAACTCGCCAGTGAACACATTGTTAAATTTTATGGAGCACGCACAAAACCAGAGTTTTGTATCGTAATGGAACACTTTGCGAATGGATCTCTTTATACTGTCATGAATAAAACTGGCATGAAGTTTGATTGGGCTGTTGTCATTGCATTTGCGACTGAAAGCGTGAGGTAAGTTATATATTTGTACTCTTAATATGCATTGGAAACTGGATTGCTTACAAAAATATGAAAAAGGGCTATGCAATTGCTTCATTCTCAAACACCTCAAATAGTACATGGTGCTATTACGAGCTCTTGTTTGATGGTTGCAGATGACTTTAAAATTAAACTTTCCGATTTTTCACAAGCCACTACTTTCCCTCCAAAGGCAGAAGATGGATATAAGGGTAATTCAAATGGTACCAGCCTTTACTCTGCGCCAGAGGTGTTTAATGGTGAACGTGCGTACATCGCTTTGAGACTCGATTTTTGACGGTTATTTTACAGCCAAAACGACGAAGACCGATGTATATAGTTTCTCCATTGTCTGTACGTTTTCCACTTTTCTATAACTGTTTTATGCTCACTATACATTACAGTGTGGGAGTTGGTTTATCGTTGCTTGGAGGGCACATATGAAAAGCCATACTTGTCATGTACAAATGTAAAATTCCCAGTTCAAGTATCTGTTCAGGTCGCCAAAAAAGGTCTAAGGTAATTACCATCTTTTTTTTGCAAGTCTAAAATTGTTTCGATTGAATCCCACTAATCACGTGATCAGCGATAATTATTTTTTGTATTTATAATTTAAATCTAGGCCCAAACTTGTGTTCAACACTCCGCCACCAGTGGCAGACATATTAAAAAAGTGTACGTTTAAGACTGGTTGAAGAACTTTTTATTGAGCTGGTTTTTTAACGTTTACTCAGGTTGGCATGCTGATCCAGCTGAACGACTTTCTTGCACTGATATTTTGCGTGGTATGCATAAGATTAAACAATTGTATTTAGAAGAAAAGCGAAAGAAGGCCAAGAAGATGTCTCAAAGCATTTCAAAGTCAAAAAAATAAAAAAAACAAAACCATCCAAGTCCTCTATGCTTTGTTGATACTTATTTCAAGCTGGTCTGGGAAACTTAGTAAGAATCATGAAGGTTACTGCTTGGATCAAAAGTCAAATTCCTTTAGCCAAATTGACAATCAACAACTCAGTTCACAAGTTGACGTTTTGGAATTGTGACGACTCTTTTTTTTTTCACCGAGACATTCTTCAAAACAAAGTTGACTTGCACCTAAATAAAGGCTCAGAATCAACAAGTTAGCTATACATGAGCAGTGAGAAGGAAGCGGGCGATAGCGACCGGCCTGTAATTCGTAAATTAGCTACTAGACGTGTATGATATGGCCTTTAGCTTCTCTAATGTTCCTAATCATGCCTTTAATTAGATAAATACAACTGTAAAGCTTTCTTCGAGCCAAAG
This sequence comes from Trichosphaerium sp. ATCC 40318, assembly GCA_038496445.1. NCBI lineage: Eukaryota > Discosea > Flabellinia > Trichosidae > Trichosphaerium > Trichosphaerium sp. ATCC 40318. The sequence goes on from JALMLS010000092.1 coordinate 43,956, forward strand.
AGTTAAATCAACGTTGAATGTCCTATGGAACATAGAATACTTCGAATGTGATGAATACCACTTGTATGTTTACAGCAGTATGAAAGATCGGATTCAAAAAAAGCCTGCGAACAGGTTTATTGATCTAAAAAGGATAACAAACGTATCAGTACGTTAAAGCAAGCCTCCTTAGGCCTATGAATGTATTTATAACTAAAACACCTTAGAAAGACGAACAACGGCTTCGTACGTCAATAATTCGATAATAGAGCGCATTTCCGTTATTCAGATGCAAGTTAAACAATAATCTAACGTTTACCATTTTCAGAATTTACTGTGACGCTTGATAGTAGCGCAACGCAGACTGTATCATGCGAAACAAAGGAAAAGATGACAGAATGGTTGCAATACATCTCAGACGCAACATCAACAACCAAAACAACTAAGGTACCGCGTCACGTTAAAACCATTGCAAAAAAGGAGCGAAAAGCTCAGCCAAAAAAAACAACTATTTGTAATTTTTATCCAAAAAGAAGTGAGGCCGTTTAGCAACTTGGTTGCTTGCTCCTATATTTATCATTTTTATCTCATTTTGATTATAGAAGCATAAAGTTAGCGTCTACTTTGCGGATAACGATAAGATTTCATTTAGATTAGACAAAGAAACTACAACAGCTGAGGACGTACGTATTTTAGTCTTTTTAGCAAAACGTGTTTTGAAACGTTTTTTTTTTGTATGCATTGGTACCATTTTTGTACATTCATCGGAGTGTCTTCAATTACAATACGCGTGTAAAGACGTGTTTCTAAGGCACCCACATAAGGTGTATTGTATACAATTCCCTCGGAGATGTGGTAGCTGTCAAATACGCAACTTTAGATTTTTCTCTGTATTTGTTTCTGTTTCTCCTGACTTTGGTTTTTCTAGCTTTGGTGGAAAACTTGTGAGCATTTACAATTACCTGAACTCACTCGTGGATGCTTCTTTATTTGGGCAACAGGTACACAAACCCAAAAAAACCCTGCAGTACACTCATTCGCTGATATATCGTGTAAGGTGGTGAGGTGGAGGTGCTTTGTTGCAATGATGATCTCATTGTTGACTTGGAAACAAACTGGCCTCAGATGGAAGTGATGTACTCCCAAGGTGGGAAGGCTTCAGGTTCATGCCGTTTCGTATTTAAGACGTCGGCTACATTACCGCTTACTACTGAACGGAGTGTAAAGAACAAAAAGGCGATTTCTCTTTTTTATGAAGAAGTAAGTTAAAAAAAGCAATGATACAAACACAACTACTTTGTTTTTTTTTTCTTTCGTCAGGACTCACTGTATTAAAGGCATGGTATTACCTTCTCAATAATTTCTATGTTGTCGATAGAGAGTTGGCTATTGAATTAGCTGGAATACAATTGGTGATTGACTCTGGGCCATACAATCAAAAAAAACACACTCGAGGCTACATTAGGTGATTCTTTTTTTTTCCTTCCTTTTAACTGGTAAGCTTACCGTTAACAATTATTTTATATAGTGCCCACGTGGATAAATTGGTTCCCTTCGATCTATTGCAAAAGTACAAGAATGTTACAGCTGCCCAGTGGGAATCAAAGATAGCAAAACAACACAAAAAGTTTAGCTCTAATAGTCCGTTGGTTGCACACTTACTGTACTTGCAACGCTTGCGCCAGTTACCATACTATGGTTCTACATTTTTCCGATGTAAGAGTATCACAACTGATTTATTACAATCAAGTAAGAACTGTTCACATCACGTGACACGTTGATTTTGATTGAGAAAAAATTAAGCTGAAATATTTTGATTTTAGGTTTCTTTACAAAGACAAATGACGGTGAGGTCATTCTTGCGATCAACATGGCTGGCATACATTTTGTGTACCCTAACAAATCTGTACGTTAAATTGAAACCTTATAAAAACTCACAAATCACGTGTTAGCGGCATACCAAGACGTTTTTGTTTACTAGCATTTTAAGATGGGATATATCAGATGGTAAGTCATTTGTTTTTATTGCCACTCTTTTGCGATTTACCTTCAGTTCCCCTCCCTTACTTCAATTCAGAGGAAGGACTATTTTGGTTTGAAACAAGTAATGAAGACAGACCTAAAGATCCTACTAGAGAGTACACTCTCCGTACTTTCCAGGTATAACTTTGTTTTAATTACTGTTTTTGTTGAATCATAATTGTTCTTGTTTGTAATGTTTTTTTAGGTTACGTTGATTGATGATTTGATTAATGACATTGTATATGATTTGAAAATGCAAAAGAAAATATTGCGTATTATTAAACGGGAACAAGGCAAAGGACACTTTTTATCAAAGAAACAAGAACAACCAGAACTTGCACGTGAACGTGCTAATAAAGCATCCAAAAAGAAGAACAAAGGAAAAAAAAGTAACTAACAAAAAACCCACCTCAGTGTATGCCTACCAAAGCCCCTCCTTTAGAATGTATCTTTGTAATATTGTACTTTGATGAAATCCTGCTAGACAATAATAATAAACTTGTAAATACTGTCTGTAGATCATGTACAACGTCTTTTATAAAGTAAACATGGAATGTTACATTACCACACACTTTTTCTTATCCTGGTTCTCGAACAGTCCGTCATTGGCCAGTGCCGTTATTATTGCTTCACCAAACACTGCAATAATGTTAAACAATGGTTTAAGCACTTATTTGTATAAGACTTACGTGATGAGACAGCCTTTCCTGCAAGGGCACTACATTCCACATATGAATGAGCCTAATGATGCATTAGTGTGTTCTGGTAAGCTTGAGCAACATACACCCATCCTTATTGCCATTTGCTGGGCTTCTTCTTCTGTAACACACTCACATGATTTTGTTCTCAGATCCATTTTAAGACCTGCAAGAACCATAGGTACATCAGAAAAATGCCTGTGTACATCATATTTCCACTACACTTATACGTAAACAACCAGCAATCAAATGATAAACTGTTTTTGGCTGTTTGAGTACCTTGTTAGCAACATTTTTAAAAGTTGCTTTATCAGCAATACTAAAACAAACAAGAAAAACATCTGTGCCCTTCGATCACGTGTGAGACCAAAAAGAGTGTTGAATTGTATACAATAGAACTCACAGGATAGCACAGTTGCCTAGTGTCATTACTCTTTGCAGCTGTATCCCATAGCTCTATGTAGTGAAAGTAAATATTCGAATACAACAGTAGCTAGCCACTACAGCGAACCTATAAGTATTTGCTTGCCAAAAACGTCAATTGTTGCGCTGTGTAATTATGTGAATGTTGTTTTTCTCTTAGGGAAAAAACCAACCAGTGAGGGTTAAATCTCCCTGGTGTTGTACCTATAATTATCTAGCACTCTTGGTACTAATTATTAACTATTAGAGCTGTAACTTGGTTAGTAGGGCGTATTGTACTCAGTTGGAAAACTAGAGGTTTTATAGCGCATATCTAAGCATGTTTTGCCTAATTCAATAACGTCAAAAATAATGTTGTTGAAATACAATACCAACACTCTCATCTCCAACAACCACAATCTTAATACGATACATACCATATTGACCAGGTGTCCACATGAATTAAACCTGATTGTGAAATGTTTCAGCCTTAAGCAGGTTTAAGTTCACCTTTCCGAAAGTTGTTTCTTTTTTTTTTTTTGAGTCAGCGCTCTTTCGTAGGAATGAATAGTTATAGGCTACTAATTGTTGTGAAATAAAGTACTGAACAGTTGTCTCAGTTGGCACCATAATTAGTGATGGCATTGTTTTCAACACAACTGTTTTTGACATCTGATTTATATTTATTTATTTATGCACTGCTGTACCTTTGCATTAGCATTGCGCTGTGATCGATAGTTCCTGAATGGTAACACTGCAACTCTTAATCGTTTGATTGAAAATACAAGTACTATAGCTACGATAGCAAGTACTACAACAGCAGCAACAATGCCAATGATGATAAACAGCATACTCTTTGAGTCACACTTTGATTTGTTAACATTAAAAGTAGCTGCAAATGTCCCTGAAAAAAATCGTCAGAACAATACAAGTGGTATGTGTGATTGTGTAGCACATACCCATATTTCGAGTTTGATTTGCAGTGACTTCTTCACATTCATTATTTTCTGTTTGAGCTGTAATACTTGAAAATGAGCCACTCACACAATCATTTGTGACATTGTATGTGAACAATGTACGACTATTTCCTGTGTTGACAGCATTATCGACCTTGATAATGGCATTTCCATCCAAGAGCACACAGCCTAAAATATGATATTAGAAGATATCTTGATGGTTTAGCATCAACGTACTTGTTGCGTGAACAACGGCATTGTCAAATACGATTGTGCTTGTAGGCAGCATAGTTAGATTATAAAATTGTACTTGACCTTCAAACACCACTGTCTCTCCAACATCTATAACAAGAGTCTCTCCTGTCGGTTGCGTCCATACACCTGTAGCTGTATTGCATGTAAATCTAGGTGTAGGTGCATTACCAATACAAGTTTGTGTGCTTGTAGATGTTGGTTGCAATGGAAGTGTAGGTGCGAAAGTTGCAGTTTTGTTTGGACTTATTGGAAATGATGTAGGGCTTGTTGGAGATAATGGAGGTATGGACGTTGGCGCTGTAGTAGGTACATACGTTGGAGCTATGGTGGGTATGATATCGGTTCCATTTCTCTATATAAGTTAGTACATAGGAGAGGAAGAAAAAGGTAAAGTACAAATTGATATGCTCCAACATCAATGGCACTAGCGTTTCTTATTCTACCACCTAATCATTTGTTATGAGTAATCAAAACTTGTCACTGATTGCATACGTAAATCATACCGAGGGACATCAGTATCAGCCCCTATAAAACAAATCAGTACATAGTATTAAAACGATATTTACCTTGAAACAAAAAGACAGGTTGAGATGTATTTGTCAAGTCATAGTTGCCAAAAGTCATGTTGGCAAAAACATCGACATTATTTAGAAACAAGAATGAAGGTTGAATAGTAGACTTATTAATACTCTCATACTCAGAAGCATTCTTGACCAGTAGAATATTCTTCCATGTGTCTATTGTTGATGTAGTGACCAAATCAACAATACCTAATCCAACAGTGACTGACTCTAATGTGGATTCACAGCCCTCTACTACTGTTACAAAGGTTAGCGCTTCTTTGATTAACAAAAAAGGAGTTGACGGGTGGTACTTGTTAGTGCGTTAGTCACTACACTGTTGTATACTTCCAGTCCATCATTGGAGTAACATCTGAATTGCCGTCAGGTTCCCAAATAAGTAGCAAAGATTACCTGAAGACAGTTTCTTTAGTGGCGTTGGTAGCTTTGAAAAGAGACCTATCTTTAATCGACTTGTTAGTAATCAAAGTATTTAAAAGCAAAAAACCAGTGTACCTATTGTTACATTCGCTTGTAGTAGACCAAAGACAACTAAAGAAAGCACTTTGTAAATATTACCAATAGAAAAATGGTTCTAAGCTTACTTCGACCTTCACCATTTATGCTTAAAGATGTAGCAAAAACTGAGCTTTGTTGCACAAAGAATACTGAGTCCTAAGAGAAGAGTGAGGTGTACTACAAGTAACAACTGTACATACTGCATAAGACAATGCACCACCTTCATTGATTGATACTGTAGACGCAAAAACATAAATGCTTGTTCGATTGTGTGGAGGACTTACATCTGTCACTTTCATTTGGTTGAGGGATACTGTAGCTATTGTTTTCAACAATGTTAGTTGATTCAAATTGCGATTCAAAGGAAAGACGCACATGCAGTAATTCTGAAAGGTATCTCGCTTGAGCCGTTTGCTGCAAGCCGAAATGAGTCAAACACAATACCCGTGCACTCAGTTATTTCAATGGACTCATACATCCCTCCATTGACAGTAATATTGTCACAATTTAAAATTATGAGATCCAACGCGCTACCCTACAACTTGGTTTAGAAAAACAACAAAAAAGTGTTCTAACAAATAAGCACGTGACTCTTTTTCGCACTTTTTTCTAGTGCTGGGCTACGTACTTTTACGTTTAATATTATATCATCTACTGTGTTTAAAGTGATGTTAATGCTGCTTGTGACATTTATACAGTCAACAGTAGCATTTTCCTAAAGTCGTAAAGTTACTATTTTTAATACTAAAAGAATAGTAGCCTTTTTGGGCTTGGTTTTTGCTTTCGTTTGGCATACCAGTGCAACTGTTATGTTGCTAAACTCCACTGAAGGTACTTTTACACAAACTCCGACAGAATAGTTCACAAATATCGTCAAAGTAATCAATACGCATGGAAATACAGCGCTTAAGAGCGTCCAAGGTAGTTTAGGTTGTTTTGCCATCAATTTATATCAAAACCGCTTAAACTGAGTTTTGTAGTTGCAATGTCACTATACGGAAGTTTTGAGTGCGTATTGTTCTGTTTTTGAGCGTTAATCTAAGTCCTAATCAGTCAGTTTCCGACTTTCAACATGGAACATTGTTGGGTCAAAGAGCAACTCTATGTATGCTTGTATCTTATACTATAAACTGTGCAGATGGCATTGTAGAGATTCTAGTGCCTCAAAATTACTTTAATTTCACAGATTGCCTTTCGGCGCACCATCAGAGGATGGTTTTAGGTAAGTACTAGAATGCGTCTCTATCAACACAACCATAATAAAGTTCAAACACATTTATCGGGGCAGCATCGCTTTTGAGACAGTTTCAGAAATTCCGAAATTGTTGAAAAAGTTTGTTTTGAAAAAAATTGCTTTGACTGTCGGTACTTTTCCTCCGCACAGCACCAACGAATCGCAAAATGGTTTTTAAACCTATAAGTATAGGATTTGACACGAAATAACATTATTTTGTTTTAGCGTTAAGCCTGATTTTTCGGGAGTGGTTGTGAGCATAGGTAGCCTTGTGCAACTATGCAAGCTATAACATTAGTATACCCTTATGGAGTACTTCAAATGAGCATAAAAGCAGAAAGTCACGTGCGTGCTACAAATCAGAGTGGCCTTTTAAAAAGTAGGCTTAGCGCTAAAATAAAATAGTGTTATTTCAAGTCAAATCCTATAGAATACTAGTTAAATGTTCATAATAACAATTTTTGGTTAAGACGGTTCTGAGGTGAGTAAAAACGTCTCAAAGATTCTCGAAATGCCGTAAATATCAAAAATCAAAAATGTCGTAATTTTCGAAACTGTCTCAAAAGCGATGCTGCCCCATCAACGATGATTTTATTCATACATTCTTACATTCAACAGTACGTTATTTCGACTAATACCCGTATGTAACTGAAACAGCACAATCTACAGGATTAGTACTTCTACATATCTGGTGTGTATAAGAGCCTCCAAATGATTGGTCATAACGTCTTTGTTTACGCCAAACTTTCCATTGAGATCTGTCAACAAAGCTGAAGGAACGAAGTCTTCCTGACCACTCATACCTACGAGGTAAATACACTTGCAAATATTTACGCTCTGTTGTGCGCATTCTTTGTGTATAAATGCACTCAGTATCATAAGTATCACTGTAAGCCTCTACTCCAGCAAATGCTTTTCCTTTGTATGTTTTTGCACATACAGCAACTACTCTGTCTGTTCTATCACGGTATGCTGCAATTACAGTCAAAGAAACAACAAGAAGAATTGCGTAGAGAGATGTTGCCATGCTTGTTTATGGTTTACTGATATGGTAAATAAAAGTACATTTTTGTTCTTCATTTGCCAAATTAGGAACACTGTTGTTAAGCTTCCATTAGTTGAATAGTTACATAATGTAAAGAGAATGCACAATAAGGTTTACGGTTCTATTGTGTGGACGTTATCCCAAGTGATATCGAACAAAGGGTGGTCTTAGCCTTGCTTCAACACTGCCAAAAAACACTAATTCCGTACGGACCCACGTTTTTCGAAAGAAAAAATTCGAAAAAATAGAATTCGATACAAAAACCGAATGCCTATACCCACCAATGGATCACTATATGTGAGCGAAGGTCGGGTTCTAGTTCCGAGCACAGCGAGGACCCGACCGTAAGTGAATCAGGCGCTTTCTAGTTTAGTGGACTGCCCTAGCTATGCATCTTTCTACGAATTCTATTTTTTCGAATTTTTGTTTTCGGAAAATTCGGAAAAAACTATGGCCCCATTCCGTATCTTTCAAATTTCCTAGCAAATCACGCACATAGGAGGAATATGAATCTTGTTACAGTAAACCGCTTCCCAAAACTTAGGGTTCTCTTCTGCACGCAACAATTTTTTTGGGTTTTCAACACTAATTGACACGATCAACGTAACATAAAATACTAAGTCACATTTTCAAAAGAGCTACCAGAAGGTATTTGTTTTCTCTTAGAACGTAGTTGATCGTACGGATATGCATTAAAAGAACGCTATTGCACAAGTAATCATACAACAGAATAGTATCTACTTTAGAAACCAACTATTCATGTGACAAGTCAATAAAAATGAACAAAAAAAATCAAGTTTGTACAAGAAATCATTGATCATCTTGTACTGTGCGGTCGTTGTACATAGCACGTATCTCAAGCTCATAAACGGGCAACGCCTGGTTGGGAGAGTATAAGAACCATTCCATGTATCGAGGGGAGCTGTTACTATCGTATCCAGGAGTAGGTTGCAGTCCAGGTGTTTTCTAAGTAAAAAATCAAACAATGATCACTTGCTTTGGTTTACATACTTTGTTGACAAGGTTGGTTTTGCCTGGAAGTACGCGAAACATGAGCACTGTAACAGTGTATCCTGATCTCATAGGCGGTGAGTAATCCATTTGGGCGAGAGTATTTAAGACAGTAGTCCACATATTGTGATACATAGATTCCCTTTGTACTGTCACCAAACCATCCTGTTTTTAACAGTTATTAGTCAAAAAGTAAGTACTTCCACTTCCACGCACCACTGTCAGTCGCAGTAGTACTGTTGTTTTCACTATGACCAATAGGAAGTAGCTAAGGGTTTTGACATGCAGTTCAATGAAGGTGTTTTCTGATTTATATTTATTGTTTTAGGCACTGCTGTACCCTTGCATTAGCATTGCGCTGTGATCGATAGTTCCTGAAAGGTAACACTGCAACTCTTAATCGTTTGATTGAAAATACAAGTACTATAGCTACAATAGCAAGTACTACAACAGCAGCAACAATGCCAATGATGATAAACAGCATACTCTTTGAGTCACACTTTGATTTGTTAACATTAAAAGTAGCTGCAAATGTCCCTGAAAGAAAGAGTCAGAACAATAAACATTGATGAGTTTTAGCATACCCATGTTTTGAGTTTGATTTGCAGTTACTTCTTCACATTCATCATTTTCTGTTTGAGCTGTAATACTTGAAAACGAACCGCTCACACAATCATTTGTGACATTGTATGTGAACAATGTACGACTATTTCCTGTATTGACAGCATTATCAATCTTGATAATTGCATTCCCGTCCAAGAGTACACAGTCTGAAATATGATATTAGAAGATATCTTGATGGTTGCATCAACGTACTTGTTGCGTGAACAATGGCATTGTCAAATACGATAGTGCTTGTAGGCAGCATGGTTAGATTATAAAATTGTACTTGACCTTCAAACACCACTGTCTCTCCAACATCTATAACAAGAGTCTCTCCTGTCGGTTGTGTCCATACACCTGTAGCTGTATTGCATGTAAATATAGGTGTAGGTGCACTACCAATACAAGCTTGTGCGCTTGTAGATGTTGGTTGCAATGGAAGTGTAGGTGCGAAAGTTGCAGTTTTGTTTGGACTTATTGGAAATGATGTAGGGCTTGTTGGAGATAATGGAGGTATGGATGTTGGGGTTGTGGTAGGTACATACGTTGGAGCTATGGTGGGAATGAAACCGGTTCCAGTTCTCTATATAAGTTAGTACATAGGAGGGGAAGAAAAATCTAAAGTACAAATTGATATGCTCCAACATCAATAACACTGCTGTTTCTTATTCTACCACCTAACCATTTCTTATGAGTAATCAAAACTTGTCACTGATTGCATACGTAAATCATACCGAGGGACATCAGTATCGGCTCCTATGAATAAATGAGCATATGTCTCGGTGTATCAATATTTACCTTGAAACAAAAAGACAGGTTGAGATGTATTTGTCAAGTCATAGTTGCCAAAAGTCATGTTGGCAAAAACATCGACATTATTTAGAAACAAGAATGAAGGTTGAATAGTAGACTTATTAATACTCTCATACTCAGAAGCATTCTTGACCAGTAGAATATTCTTCCATGTGTCTATTGTTGATGTAGTGACCAAATCACGAATACCTAATCCAACAGTGACTGACTCTAATGTGGATTCACAGCCCTCTACTACTATTGAAAGTGTTAGATTTTTGTATTTCAAAAAAAACTGTGTCAACAATGTACTTGTGAGAGTGTCAGTGAGTACACTGTTGTATACTTCCACACTTTCATTTGACGAACACCTAACTATATCAGTGACCCAATGGCAATAAAAATTACCTGAATATAGAGAACGTGGTGGTATTGGAGCCTCTACAAATAGCCTTATCTTGACTCAATATGTAAGTAATCAATAATACTCAGAAAAAAAAACAAAGTGAGCGTACCCAGTGTTACGTTTGATTCTTCTAAAGTAAAGAGAGCTAAAAAGTACATAAATATTCTATCAAAAACAATAAAAGTTTACATTTGCCATCACTTATGATATTATACGAAGTAAAATGAATGGAACTGGTTTTCACATAGAATGTCACCTCCTCAAAAGTAAAGTAAATTTTTACAGAACAATATACTAAAACAACGTACTGCATCAGACTGCGTCTCTCCCTCGGTGATTGAGACTGAAGAATCAGCAATATGCATAGTTGTTCGATTATCTGGTATAGCGTTCACATCTATTAATTTCAGTCTCGAAAGTGATGCTGTCGCTATTTTTCTAATAGTTAGTTGATGTAATACTTAACCCTTTGAAATAACGCACATTTAAACACTCTGAAAGGCACGTGACTTGACCAGTTTGACGAAATCGTAAATGCACTAAACACAACATCCTGGCACCCGTTTAATTCAACATACTCGTACTTCCCTCCATTGACGGTAATGTTTTGACTGTTTCGAATATCTAGATTGGACAGAGTGGTCTAGAATGAGTTAAGAAAAAAGAAGACCAATAGGACATTTTTTTTCTCATTTTCTTTTTTGTGCATTGTTGTACTATCTGAAAAAAACCGTTTGGACTACTTCATACTTTTACGTTTAGGACTATATCATTCACTGTGTTTAAAGTGATGTTAATGGTGCTTGTGACATTTATACAGTAAACAGTAGCATTTTCCTAAAGTCGTAAAGTTACTATTTTTAATACTAAAAGAGAATAGCCTTTTTGGGCTTGGTTTTTGCTTTCGTTTGGCATACCAGTGCAACTGTTATGTTGCTAAACTCCACTGAAGGTACTTTTACACAAACTCCGACAGAATAGTTCACAAATAGCGTCAAAGTAATCAATGCGCATGGAAATACAGCGCTTAATAGCGTCCAAGCTAGTTTAGGTTGTTTTGCCATCAATTTATATCAAAAACCGCTTAAACTGAGTTTTGTAGTTGCAATGTCACTGTCGGTGTGTATTGTTCTGTTATTGAGCAGTTAATTCTCAGCGCGTTTTGTAAGTGACTTGATGTTGACCCAATGCAGTATTCTTTGAATTGGTCGATTGGCTATTACAAAAGTGTTGAGTGCCCGCCATAAGCTTGCGCAGGTGGACACTAAGATACCAGCACACGACATCATCCAGGATTAATGCAACTTCACTGTCTGGATTATACGCAGGAAAGTCTACATTCCGCTTGCCTGTGGTAGGTCGTCGACATGCCTTGTAGCCTGGCGTTAGCTCTTTACTCACGGCACCTTTTGGTTTGCGGAACACTCAATTTTGGCAGATTCCAGTTTTTGTTATCTGTTGACCCACATGGACAATCACAATAACTGTTATAAACCGACCAACGCTTTGATATGACCACAGTATCCATAAAAGATGTACAAAATACTCTAAGGTAAAAAAATCAGCTATCTACAACCTTAAAACTTATCAAAAGCGTACTAGTACTCCTGAAAACCTTTTAGAATTGCCCACAGAGGTTCTAGCAACCATACTGAAGCATACAACTACCGCTCGCTATGCAGCAGCTCAAAGCTGCCGTATGCTAGCTTCTATCATTCACGACATAACGGGATACTCAATGGCAATGATAAATACCTTATCTCAGGCCGAAGCACTTTCAAAACACGTGGGCGTTGTAAGACATACAAAAATCATCATGAGATGCCGTTTACCTGATGATTTCATGAGGCACCTTTCGAATGTTGGGACTATATTCTTTTCTCCAGATTCAGTGACAGACAGTGGCCTTAAACAACTCAAAAATGTGAATTCGATAGTACTAACTAAGAACCCGATATCAGACGAAGGCATCAAAGTACTTCCTGGCGCTCATTTAATTTACCTTTCCCATACTTTAGTAACGGATGTTGGTGTAAAAGCACTTGCAGGTGTTCATACAATTGACATTTCTCATACTTCGGTGACTGATGAAGGCGTCAAAGCTCTTGCTGGCGCTTATTCAGTGGATCTGTCTTATACTTCAGTGACAGATGAAGGCATCATTGCGCTAGCTGGTGTTAGCATTATTCATCTTAAAGGTACAGCTGTAACAGACAAAGGTTTAAAGGCTCTGTCTGGTGTATCGGGTATTGACCTAGGGTGTTGTGACGGAATATCAGATGAGGGTATTAAGGCACTCGCTGGAGTTCATGTAATTTACCTTCATGATACCTCAGTGACAGACGAAGGCGTCGTGGCCCTTTCTGGAGTTAAAACAATCAATCTTGCTGCTACTTCAGTATCTGACAGAGGTATAAAAGCACTTGCTGGAGTTTTCATGATTGATCTTACTGGATGCCGGAATGTAACGGATGAAGGCATAAAACCTCTTTGTGGTGTTAAATACATTCACCTTAGTGGTACTTTAGTTACAGGTGAATGTGCCAACATCTTGAAAGGTGCCTACATCGTTAGATAAATAAAGTAAAAACTATGTGCTTGCTTTTTCTTTTCTTCTACTCCAATGAGGCAACAGGCGTCATGTACTACGTCCAATTGTATGACGAAAAAAGTGTTTGTAGATTCAACCTTTTTCATTGCGTGAAAGTCTCAATTGAGCACGTGAGAGGAAAATAATTGACTCTTCATTTCGCCAAAAAAACCAGATTAGAACAAAACGGCACGAGATGGAGTTGCGCGCAGGTATTATTTTCCTACATACTTACGCTCTCCGTAACTAAATTACTAGTGATTATTGTTATTCTAGCAAATCTGTTATTAGCTTTTGGATCTAGTGTGACAGTTCAAATTAGTGATACAGTAGTGTCAAAGCCAATAGCACCTAATTTCGCCGGATTTTCAATTGAGGTCAGTAAAAAATGAACTGAGAATAGTTAAACGACTTTTTTGCTTTGTCACGTGATATTTTCACACGTGTGACGGATGAAAAGATGACTCATTACTAATAGGTCAGTGGGGCTATGGGAATGGTAGGACAACATCCAGCACCACCAAAGCCAGCATTTGTTCAACTCGTTAAGAACTTGTGTGTCACCCCTGACCAACCAGGAACGATATTACGGTATGTTGATAGTAGTATAAGATACAGGTTACATACTCGTTGCGAAATTAACAAGATTGCAGTATTGGTGGAGATTCAGCTGATGTTTCTTGGTAAAACAGCAAATCACTAGTGCACTTTATTTAATACATGTTTTTTCGTTAGGTGGAATCCTGATCACTTACCTCGTCCTCCCTTCATAAAATATGATATCACAGAACACGACTTGATATCTGTCGATAACTGTGTACGCCAATTTAATGGCTCTTGGATCCCGGGAGTTATTTTCAGACCAGTACGAGTCCCTATCCTATTGCGCTTTTTTGTAATTCTTTCTGTTCAGGGAAACAATGCTACATGGGCTTTCAATCATGTAAATGCTATTGCCAAGTACACTGGTTGGAGTCATGTCAATGCTATAGAAATTGGTAATGAAGTAGATCGGTTTGTTGCGGCAGGAATACGGTAATTCTTTATACTAGTTTTACCAATAACGTATTGACACTTTGAAAGACCATCAAATTGGACGTATGATGACTACCTTAAAGAGTTTAAATTCTTTGCAGAGTCAATATATAGTACAACAACAATACCTAAGAAGAAAATCCAAGGTGCTACTTATGCAGGTGGAGAGGAGGCGTTCGAAAAAGGTTTGCGTTTTCTAGCAAGTGCTTTTTCTGATATTTTCCCTGACGTCAGGTTTGCCTTCATACATGGCTTCAAATTTAGATTTTTTGAAAACTGTATCGTATCATAGGTACGCTGAAAACAAGTGCACTGGCCATCCGACGATTGATATACTAATGGAAGACCACTCAACAATACATTTGGTGCGTTAGGACTTTTCATATATTTTCCATAAATGTACAAATCCCGAGACCTCTTTTATAACCTCTAGCCTCAATTCTGTTTTTTAAATCACATCGCAAGCTCATCAATGTTAGGCAGAGTCAATGGAAAAGTACATTCAAGCCGCAGATAAACTTGGACTAAAGTACTTTATTGGCGAGTCGAATTCAGTTGCTTGTGGTGGAATGAAAAATGTCAGGTTCGTACTCCTCCAACTGGCATGTGTTTACTAAAATAAAACGTAGTGATGTCCTAGCAGCCTCTCTTTGGGCAACAGATTTCATGTTCAACTTAGTAAAAGTACTGTCAAAAAAATTAAATTTTACAAAAAGTAGTTTCTTTCTGACAATAATTTTGAGGTTGGTGCAGCAGGTATAAATTTTCATGGTGGTCCTCATGGTATATACGGTGCTATTAATTTTGATTATACCGATATAAATAAACCAGATGTTCGTCCTTTATACTATGGTACCACAACTTGCTTTTTTTTTTTTTCAATCGAAAGTAACTAAACAAAAAAAAAGCAATGTGGCTTTTTGCGACAACAACAAGTCATCACTCGGTATTATTGGATGCTTCAGTGCAATCTGATGATAGTTTGATTAAAACATGGGTTGTGAATAATCAAGATCGGTACATAGTCGTCATCATACACAAGAACTACAAAGGTACATTTTGAACAACTTTCCGAAAGCAACTTATGGACGTATTTTGTAGGATCAACTGCTTCTGTATCTGTATCCGCTCCTGGGAAAACAGCCCCCAAAGCTACCTTAAAAGTATTAGAAGGGAAAGAGGGCATTCTTTCTCACTACGGTATCACCTACGCTGGTACATGATGTCACTTTTAATCAAAAACAGAAATCTGCTAATTACTCTTCTGCTTCTTAGGACAAACTTTTGATGGCACTACAGATGGTCTCCCTATTGGTACCATATCTCCTCTTTATATTGAGCAAAAATCTGGACTCTTTGAGTTCAGTGTAAAGCCGGCTACTATCGCAGTGCTAGAAGTCACCAAAATGTAGAAGAGGACAAAATCCAAAATAACTAATTTGTCCATGATTCACAAAACAATACAATATTCTCAGCCGCTTTGCGCAAGTTCATTCTCTCTGACTATATTCTAATCACGTGCGCTAAGATTTCCTGGTGTGGAAGTGTACAACTAACGCGGATTAAATAACTCTTTTACTGCACTTGAAAAAGATTCGTTTTGTGGGTGTTCTTAAGTCGATGACGAATCTTTGTGACCTCGCTGTGACAACTTTTCTAAAAAATCATTCAAAACCAACCGCCTAAGCTCCAAAACTCTTCAAAAACAACTCTATTACTATCACACGCGTAAGGGTACCAATATCAACGTTTAACGCTAGTTTAGCTAACCGTTGGTTTAAAAATAGCTATAAAATGCTTTATCCCTATTAGATAATTTAGTTATCCGTACAAGGCCATTTTTAACGTTACTTAGCTGTCGCTAGTAAGGCCTTAACTAAAATATCAATTAATCAAAAAAAACTTAACGTGAACGTCATACGAAGCGTTAATAAACAAAACAATCTATAAATCTATTCAATAGCCCCTTTTTTTCGGTATAAAGAGCGAAATTCACAAACCTCTCCTCACATAGTCTTAAATTCTCGAAGTATAACACAATGGACGTCAACAACCCATCACTACGGTTTGGGTACGTATTAATGTCCGATTGGCGATAGTCGTTTAGCTGACTTGAACGCAGGTATTACACAGCAACCCGCAAAATGTCTCTGTGCCACGCATTTGCCTCTTGGGTACAAGAGTGGGCATTATCACAAGGTGTTAGCATAGAAACAGTGCCTATTAACCTTGAAGACGATCTAGATCGCCAGGTAATACTATTATCAAGTGTTTAAGCTTATGACTAATCTAGGGACCATTCGATGTTGTTGTAACAAAGGTAACACACCTTACAGTAAAGCAAGACCAAGACAGAAAGGCAAAAGAGGCATTAAATAACGTTGTAAACTATTTAGAGCGCCACAAAGGTACAATTTCTTCAAACTGCGGAAAAAGAAAAAAAAAAAATCAAATTTTTCATGTTAAAAAAGAACCCGTGTATCGTACTCCTAGATACGTATTTAATAACTACATTTTAATATTAAGCCTTAATTTTATGGTTAATTTCATTTTCAGCTAACTTTTTTTTTTTTTTCTCTCAGAAGTCGTTCAGCTTGATCCAGTATCAGCTCAAGTAGCCTGTACAAATAGATTTGAGATGACTTACATTTTCGAGTATTTGAACCGAAAATTGGCGTCTATTGACGTTTATTGTCCACCTACTACGCTTGTACCTGATGATAATAAGCCTCTTACGGCGTATGTAAACTCAGAATTCAAATTCCCCGCAATTGCAAAAACTGTACAGGTACTCTACGCGCAAAACCATTCTCAAAGCATTTTCTGACCTATAAAAACCCACAGGCCTGTGGCGCTAAATGTGCACATGAGATGGTGCTTGTATGGTCTTTAGATGATATAAATCGGTTTAAACGCCCTTTAATAGTACAACCATACCTGAATCACAACGTACGACGAATTTAGCGACTTTTTGTTCAATCTTTTGTTTTTATTGTTTCTTTTCTCTCTTCTTTTGGTTTACTCATGTCTTATAGGCTACAATGGCGAAAGTATACGTTGTTGGATCTGATTCTACGGTTATTAAGCGTAAATCTCTACCAAATCTAAAACCAGAGCCTCAGCATGATCCTGTCTTTTTTAATAGTCAGAAGTATAAGCATACTGTACGATTTGAAACTTGACAATAACTTTTTGACTAAAACTTCCTTTTTTAGGTTCCTCCTGGACTTGTTGAAGCGGCAGATGCCGGTAAGGCTCAGTTACCTTCTCAAGATGTTATAGACGCAATCACAAAGGTATAGAGACGCTCTATTTTTCTAAAACAAACTAAAAAAGTCTCCATCTCTCCGTTGCTTTTTTTTTTTTTTTGACGAGTTTTCGTACTGACTTAAGTAGGCCCTATCTGATCTATTAGAACTGTCTCTTTTCGGATATGACCTTATTACTGATAGTGAGACTGGAAAGCATGCTATAATTGATATTAATTACTTTCCTGGTTACTCAGAAGTGGCCAATTTCAATTTGAAACTTTTTCACCATATGTTGAGTATGTATAAAAAAAAGCACGGTAGTTTACCGTTTACAATTAAGGAGTGAATGGTTTGGTGGTGTATAAAATAAACATGTACTGTAGCGTTTTAAAAGGGGTCCTCCGTGTCGTATTTATTTTTATCCGTATTTTGCTTTTATGTTTGTTTTAGAAGGTATGAGTTACCGGATTCGCGTATATATGGTATGGTCTTTCTGTTGCGCGTACAGTAGCAAGTAACGGTTCATGTTTTACATTTGACTTTTATGGTACTGCTTAAAAACTGTTAAATGAGGAACCTTCAGCGAAGGCGGTATACCCAGGGTAGGTTTGGACGTAAACAATGGCCTTGCCTTTGGATGTTAACCGACATGCGTGTCGTTTGCTTTGGATGCTTGTTGATGTATATGGCGGTCACTGTCGCGTTTTTGGCACAGAACGGATCTTTGTACGGCACAGAGATTACCACGCCGAAATTACTAGTCGGGTGCGGTCAAAACGCTTGTGAGTACGCTAACAAACCGTTAGAAAACCTATGGCATCTCCAGCTGAAAATATTTATAAAACAGCCACGTTTTACGGGTACTATCGGTTTTTTCAACTGCTTCTTCGTAATAGCCGCCTGTAATTGACGCTTGACATTTACTTATTTTATAAATCAGCTACGCACGGTTAGTAGGACTTTTAAGTGGCGAAATAAAGAGCGGAGCACCATCAGAGTACGAACTACAGCATTATTAATCAATATAAGCTTATTTTATCAAATCAGAACGATAGACGCTCTTGGTATACTAGAAGTAGCGTTATATTCACTAAGAAACGCTAAAATATGGCTCAAAAGCCAGGAGACTGAGCTGGCAAAAATAAACGCTTTACAAAGGCAAGAATTTTTTTTTCTTTTCAAATTCGACTTTGTTGTCGCCCTGAAAGGGTCACCAGCGATAATTTTTTATAATTGGGTCTTGAAACTACTAGTTACTAGTGTGTTGCAACTATTAAAAATGCACATTTGTTGATACACGACATACACGTGATAATTTCGATTTTTTTTTTGTTTTGATTTTTGGTTTTTTTGTTGACCTTTCTGTATAGTGTCGTTGAGTCAACTCTTAAGGACTTTACAACTGGTGTTATTAGAGATGTTCCTAAACTTATGCAAGTATCAAAGGATGTATTAGAAGGACTTGCTGTCCAGCTGAATGACCTAAAGTCCTTAAAACTTCCAGAAACAAAACGCAATAAAATTCAGGTGAATCAAATCTCAAGCGAAGAAAAAACCTACGGGGAAATGAGGACATTAAATGATGGAAACAAAATGGTAAACAAAAGCTCAATCTAAAGATGATTTATCTTTTTCTTCGAATTTTTCTTGTTTTTTTCTAATCCGCTTTGTACTAGCCTACAGTTGGTCTTGGTAAGTATAAATTACATAAAATAGTTTCAGTATATTTATATTGATGGTAAGGAACGTGGCAGTTAGTAGGGAAGACATGTCAAGAAGCAGTTAAGCAATAGTTTCAGTTTTTTTTATTTTCGATTTCTTCTCGTATTAAAGTTTTCTCAAGGTGAAGCACGCTCTGAAGAGCGGTTATCAACGTATATCCACGGCTGGTAATTACCAAAACGAAGCAGATATCGGTATTGGTTGGACTAGTAGTGGTGTACGAACCGTTGAAAAGAACTTCAGTGAACAACACTTCATAATAAGTTTCATAGGCAAAAAGATCAGATTTCTTCTTATCTACAATGATAGAAGCTCCAGATTTTGGAACTGATAAAGCAAAACAAAAGTTTGAACAGCAACTGAGAGAATTAAAGACAGATTACATCGATCTGTACATGCTACATTCACCAGGCACGTGAACACGTTTTTTTTATTAAACAAAGATATTTTTGAGTCCTTCAACGTTTTGGCACGTGAAGCGTGCCTTTAAGGAAGTTTGGAGGGTTTTTTGTGTACTTGCTGTTGTTCTGATTGTATTCGTTTCTTTAGGTGCCGATAACCTGCAAAGAGAAACGTGGGCGTTCCTGGAGTCTATGGTTGCAGCAGGGAAGATAAAGTCTCTTGGGATATCAAACTTTCAAGTTCCTGAGCTTCAACATCTACTCAGTTATGCTAAAATCAAACCTGTTCTTCTTCAAAACAAGTACAGCATATACCACAGAGGTACGTATCGATAATTGGTGACAAAAGGGTTTTTTTGTGAAGGTGTCTCAATGCTTTTGTTTTATTATTCAGTGTTGATGTTCTAACCATGTTTGTAAGGTGCTCAACTTCGTTTTAATGCGAAAGAAGATGTGTACACATTATGTGAAACCAATAATATTGTCTTAGAAGCATACAGTCCTAATAGGTACGGACTAAAGGGATTTTTTTGTAACCTTTTTTTTAACACATTGTAGTGGTTGGCCTTTTGCTCTTCGACCTGCTCAGGATCCTCATATACTCGCCATTGCAAAGAATAAAGGCATACCACCACAGTTAGTGATATTGAGATGGTTAATTCAACATGGTATTGTAGTTATTCCGAGGTACACCACCGCGAAAGCGAAACCAATTTTTTATTGATTTTTGTATTTTTTTTAGGTCTGGTAATCCCGATCATATCAAGCAGAACTTGGATGTATTAGGTATTTCTCTTAGCAAAGAAGAGATGCAGTCGATTGATGACATCAAGTATATGGTCACTTCTCCTATAAATGTAATGCCATAGTAGCTACTCTTTAACGCAACAAACACATTGTACAGAAAAAAAAGAAAACAAAGAAAGAGTCTCATATTTTTAGTCAAGCACATTTATCTCTTTTTGCTACTTAACTTTGTCATCTCGAAGTTTAAAAAAGTCCGTGGTCACGTGCTTATTTTGAATACCTTGGCAGAAAAATACTTAACGGTTACATTTGCAGTTAGACATGACAATATATTATGTTTGCAAGTATCAAAATGACAAAGCTGAGTGAGGAGATAGTTTCCCCAGCGCTTGTTTGTGAAGAACATTTATCAGGTCCAAAGCTCATGAGTATTCTAAAATATGTAAGATCTACGTAAGTAGTAACAGAAGTGTATACCCAGTATTTGACTTTTGGGGAATGTCATTAAAACAATTCTTGTCTCTGTTTGTCTGTATATTATCTATGGCACCAACAATACAATTAGCAGCAACAAGGTTAATTAAGGTTAGCTGCGCTTGTGAAATGTCAACTGTAATTCTGGCAGCTATTGTTAAACAACCTACTGCAATATAAGAACTTAGAGTTTAATTTCAAAGAAGGTGCATTCCTGTAACTGTTAGTACGACATCATCTGTACCATAGTCAATTGGAAGTGTTATTGTTATCTGACTCACAATATTAAGATCACCTTGTATCAATATTGGTTGATCTATGATTGCTTGTTCTGGAAGTGTGATGTTGATTGGAAGGCTTCGACAAACTCCAGGACAATTGAGACTTCCCAATGTTTCACAAGCTATTCCTGACTCGTTACAAAAGTAATTTCCACTAAATGAATCAAATTGGTCACTATCACATGTTAATGCTCGTAAATGGGTAGCGGTAATGTATTGGATTGGAATTACCAGGTATTGACTTCAAAAGGAACAGATGGACACCAAAATCTATTGTTGGATACATCTCTAATAGTTATATTTAGCACGTGATATTTGAACAAACACTTACAGTTCAGGAATATCTTTGAGGTATCCAGGCAAGGGTCCATACAATTCATTATCACTTAAATCTCTGTTGAGTAAATTTTTTAGTTTCGCTGACAATGAAGTCTCTCTATGTACAGTTTTCGAATATGAGGCACGTCAACATTGTCTTTTGGAAGCTCTCCTTCAAATGAGTTTCTATTCAAAAGCAAAGTATCAACTTTGAGCTGAAATGTTGATGCTGTGATAGATCCTGTAAACTTGTTTCCACTCAAATCTCTTGTGCACGAGTGTAAACACTTGTACTGTGGAGTGATACGTACAGTTTATCTATTTCCACTTGTTTGTTAAACATTGGAATAGATCCAGAAAATAGATTATTAGCAAGAAGACTAGGAGAACATTAGCGCCTAATAAAAATAGGAAAAGCTACAATCAACAACTTACATTGTCCCAGCTTTGGCGTGTTTAAAATTGTCAAGGCCACCTGAGAACTTATTACCACTTAAATCCCTATTAACTAAGTTAGTTTACATCACCACGTGGTAGAAGATGCGCGTACAAATCAACATTGTAATGAGCAATTGCTGGAGGAAGATCACCTGATAGATTGTTGTTAGGAACATATCTAAGGGGGTTACAGTAAGTAAAACATTCTCAATGACTTCCTCGGTCATACAAAATGTATAATATCTTGTCATTGTCAAAAGGTATTTGTGGTAGACTTCCAGAAAATAGGTTATCTCGAGCTCGGCTTTACAATAGAATTAGTATCAACTGCCAAGAACAAAGTCACGTACAAATCGTAGACATCAAATATCCAATCTGGAATAGTCCCGTTCAACCTGTTATTTGCAACATCCCTTTCAAATACAGCGTCAAGATGTGTGTAATCAAAGAACGTACAAATAGATTAAAGGGAGGCTACCAAGGAAGTCAGGAAGGTTTCCTTCCAAATCACAATCAATAAGGCTCCTAAAAGATATTGGAATACGTCTGATAGCATACATGATAGTCATACAGATGTGTTAGTTTAGATAAACTTGCGAAGTTTTGAGGGATTTCACCCAGAGATTTCCCGTCAATAGACCTATGAGTATTAGTCAGTGCCTCCATAATACCCTCTTTATTTTGCTCGGTGATTGTACAAGTTTATCATATCTTCAAACGCTGGTGGTACCAAACGTGATACATCCAAGTCATCTATCAGTGATTGTGTACCGCTGATGCGTCTGTTGGCGAGTGTTGAGTACTATATAAGTCTTAAACACGTACAGCACTTCTAAACCATTTCCGTATATTTGCTCAGGGATTGTCCCATGGATAGAGGTGAACTCAAGAGTACTAACGAAATAAATTAACACGGTAAAGGTGAAGGGCTTACAGTGTTTTCAAGGCAGATTCAGGAGGGACATATGGAATAGGACCACTAATTGAGGTGTATGATAGAGCGCTTAAAAACAAAAGTAAGGTTGTCTTGTTCTAAAAAACACGTGATTTGTGTTGTACTTACAGAAGCTCAAGTTGAGGAAGACTTGTAAATAAATTTGTTGGAATGGTTCCCATTATGTTATCATCACGTGATATAGTTCTACACAGAAATTAGCATCATATTCAACAACAGTAACGAACAGTTCACGAAGTTGTGTAAGTTGCACGATGGATGCAGGAATAGTTTGTGGTACACTTTGAATATCTCCTAGGTGATATCGAAATGAGACAACAAAAATATAAAAAAATAAAACTTCCTGCACCGCCATACCACGAAGAAATCTACAAAGAAGTAAACAATTTGCCACAGCAAATGAAAATATGATGACGTACAAAATCTCAAGATTTGTGAGTTTTCCAGGATTCAATGTAAGCGTCCATGATATACTATCAGTGTCTAGGACTCTTGAAAAACGTTTTAGTATATACCAAAGAGGAGTGTTTCTTACAAAACAGTGAGTGAGTCCAATCCATCAAAGGCGTCATCACTCAACTTCAAATCAATGTTCTCACGTATACGCCTAACACGTTTGGTTACAACAATACAAACGGCGGTTGACGCTAACACTTCAATTATGGCATCTGATGAATCACATATCACGCCGGCATACTTGCAGGGCTAATAATGATATTTAAAAGCAAACACGGATAGTAAAATTGATAAATAAAGCCACGCACGTGAAATAAAGGGTCATGTGAGTACACATCGCTCAATGCCGTTATGAAATCGGTTTGGGCATACGATACATTCAGTATCACTAGAAGTAGAACCAAGAATGAAGTCATTGAAATAAGATTCATTCTCGACATGTAGAGTGCTAAAACGGTGTTGTTATAGACTCAACTTGAATTGGATGTGGTAGCTTTGTCAATGTAGTAACTTTAACGCTCCACAATACAATACAGTAGCCTAGAGAACTTGTAACATAAAAAGGTACCTCTGATTGAAATGTTTTATCTCTAAAATTGTAGCTCACTTGTCACGTGACTTGACTTGAATTGGTAAAAATCCAAATGAGTAGTACGCAACTTGTGGAGCCCAAGACTTTGTTCTATTCTTGATTTAAGCCATCTAGACTTATAAACTGGCTATTGGTAGTTAGTAAAACAGGATTTTGGTAGTTTATATTTTAATGTAAGGGTTCAGAGACGCCAGATGACAGCTTCTTTATCTCTACGAGGTTGGGCCATTTTTGTTCACACTCCGACTGGTTCCCACATCTACACTTTTAACAATGACACGTGATACAAAGTTTCTTTACCACAGAAATTATTACGAACACGAAAGTTTTTTCTCACGTGACTATGTGAAGTCAGGAATGATTGACAGGTTGTTCCCACTTTTAAAATAAAAATACATGATATGGTTCACAAAAATGAGTATAAGCGTGGTGCGTGTAAGGCATACGGTATTATATTATTCAGTCTTTTAACCGTTTCATTCAAGGTTTGGCTTCTATTGTGACAAGACACTACAGTTCTTTATAGCTATCACCATATGAACATTCTTTGCCTGTCACTTTTCTTGTGGATTCAAAAGCCATCAGCAATGTGTATATATTATCAAGGCATATCGTACCTTAAACAGTAAGAAGACATAGCAGAGCTGAAAAGTTATGAGTTCTTTACAAAGACACCGTTAATTTGACCATAAAGTGTAAATACTCAAACGTTTGCTCGATATTTTGAAAAGAAAATAGCTTCCCAAAGGTAAAGAAGAGGCCCGAGATGAGAGGAGTTCTTTATTATGTTCACTCTGTCAGGCTTTAGTTCATTACACTAGGTTCTTTTCACGTGATATAGTTATGTTGACTAGTTATCTTTTGTTAAATGCAAGAACGGGTGTCTGAACTTAGCATATTATTGTATAATAAGCAGGAACGATTATTTTATTCTATTTTAGGTTGTCTCATACAAGGTCGTACAATAGTATACTTATGAGAATGAAGATAATAAAGCTGAATTTAATTATTGTTTGTGAAGAACATTTGTCAGTGCCGAGGTTAAACAGCATTCTATAAATTAAATTGTTAGTTGCACAAAACAACAACGCAAGTCATACCCAAAGTTTGTTTTTTGTGGAACATCATCAAAACACTTGTCATCCCTGTCTGTCTTTACATTATCAATAGTACCAACAATACAATTAGATCGAACAACGTTTATCACTCCAAGTTGTGCAACTGATTGTGGAACGACAACTGTAATTTCAGCTAATTCAAAAATGTTTAAACAACCTAACATAGAATAAGAGGTAATGCGAAATTATGAATGCCGGACAAGCTACGTTCCTTCAACTGTTACTATGGTATCATCTGTACCATAATCGATTGGAAGTGCTATTGTTGTCTGACTGATAATATTCAAATCACCTTGTATCACTATTGGTCGATCTATGATTGCTTGTTCTGGAAGTGTGATGTTGATTGGAAGGTTTCGACAAACTCCAGGACAATTGAGACTTCCCAATGTTTCACAAGCTATTCCTGACTCATCACAAAAGTAATTTCCACCAAATGAATCAAATTGATTACTATTACGTGTTAGTCTTGGTTGTTTTGATTGTTTTGAAATTACCAGGTATTGACTTCAAAAGGAACAGATGGACACCAAAATCTATTGTTGGATACATCTCTAAATAAATAAATATTTAGCACGTGATATTTGAACAAACACTTACAGTTGAGGAATATCTTTGAGGTATCCAGGCAAAGGACCATACAATTCATTATCACTTAAATATCTAAACAAGTAAATTTTTTAGTTTCGCTGACAATCAAGTCTCTCTATGTACAGTTTTTGAATATGAGTCACATCAACATTGTCTTTTGGGAGTTCTCCTTCAAATGAGTTATTGTTCAAAAGCAAAGTTTCGGCATTGATCTGTAATGTTGATGCTGTGATAGGTCCTGTAAACTTATTTCCACTCAAATCTCTTGAGTGTGTAAATTACCACATGGACTCATGATGGGACGTACATTGTGTTAATTTGTAGTTGTTTGTTAAACATTGGAATGGATCCAGAAAATTGATTATTAGCAAGGCGACTAGGAGAACTTTAGATAACAAATATTAAAGGTACAACATACATTTTAGTAGCTTTGGCTTGTTGTAAATGCTCAAGTCCACCTGAGAACTTGTTTCCGCTTAAATCACTATTAATTATTAAATAAGTCATTTAGGTCATCTTGTGGTAGAAGATGCGTGTACAAATCAACATTGTAATGAGCAATTGCTGGGGGAAGGTCACCTGATAGATTGTTGTTAGGGACATATCTAAGGGGTTACTGTAAGTAACATTCTCAATGACTTCCTCGGTGACATACAAAATGTTTAGGATCTTGTCATTGTCAAACGGTATTTGTAGACTTCCAGAAAATAGGTTATCTCGAGCTCGGCTATAAACAACAGAATTAACATCAACTTTTCTTATAAAAAATGTACAAATCTCTGATGTCAAATATCCAGTCTGGAAGAGTGCCATTCAACCTGTTACCTTCAATATCCCTTTCAAATAGAGTGTTACAAAGTGTGTTGTGAATGAACGTACAAAAAGATTAAAGGGAGGCTACCAAGGAACTCAGGAAGGTTTCCTTCCAAATCACAATCAACAAGGCTCCTAAAAGTTGTTGGAATTAGTCTGTGTAGCATACATGATAGCCATACAGATGTGTAAGGTTAGTTAAAGTAGCAAAGTGTTGAGGAATTTGACCCAGAGGTTTTGTGTCAATAGCCCTATGAGTAATAATCAGCATCTTTAGTATCCTCTTCGTTTAGATTGTGTACAAGAATGTTATATCTTCAAACGCTGGTGGTACCAAACGTGATACATCCAAGTCATCTATCAGTGATTGTGTACCGCTGATGCGTCTGTTGAATTGTTTGATTAAAGAAGAAAAAATCAAACATGGACATACAAGTGCTCTAATCCATTTAAGTATATCTGCGCAGGTATTGATCCATTTACCGAGACGTACTCAAGAGAACTAATAAAAACAAACATAATTAAAATATGACTGACCTAAGTTCCAACGTACAGTCTCTTCAAGGCAGATTCAGGAGGTACATCTGGAATAGGACCACTAATTGAGGTGTATGATAGATCGCTTTTAATAAAAATTGAGTTTTCTTTGTTCTAAAAAACACGTGCTTTGTGTTGTACTTACAGAAGTTCTAGTTGAGGAAGACGCATAAATAAGTCTGATGGAATTTCTCCTGTTATGTTATCATCACGTGATATAGTTCTAGTAAAACGAAGTTAGACACAATTTCTTAAAATAGTGACTCACAATTCTCGTAGTTTTGTTCGCCGCAAGATGCTTTCAGGAATTATTTGTGGTGCTTTTTGAATATCTCCTAGGCGACACCGAAATGAGCCAACTAAAAACTAAAAGAAAACTGTGCTCATGCGCCATACCACTAAGAAATCTACAAAGAAGTAAAACACTGTCAAAGCGACAAAATAAACTATGATGACGTACAAAATCTCAAGATTCATGAGCTTTTCAGGATTCAATGTAAGCGTCCATGATATGCTATCGCTGACTAGGACTCTTGAGAAGCGTTTTAGTAGATACCAAAAAGAGTGCTTCTTACAAAACCGTGAGCGATTCCAATGCATCAAAGGCGTCATCACTCAAGTTCATCTCAATGTCCCCATGCATTCGCCTACCGCTTTTGGTTACAACGATAAAACGTGGTTTCACACTAACACTTCTAATATGTTGTCGGATTCATCACATGTCACGCCAGTATGGTTGCAGGGCTAAAAATGTGATGTAAGTAAAAAAGCACAAAAACTAAATAAAGACACGCACTTGAAATAAAGGGTCATGTGAGTACGCATCTCTCAATGCCGTTATGAAATCTGTCTGGGCATACGATACATTCAGTATCACTAGAAGTAGAACCAAGATTGAAGTCATTGTAGTAAGATTCATCCTATCAATAAACGTGTTAATTACAATCAACCTGAAAGAAGAAGCTTGTTGATTTGCGTGTCAATTTAGTAGCTTTTAACGCTCAACAAGGGAACTTGGAACATAAATTACGCTACTGAAACCTTTCATCGCTAGCAATTAATCGCAGTCACGTGCTCAGTATGGAATAGGTTTTGGTTCGTTTACGAATAGTGCGAAACTCGGTGTTCGGTACCGTAAACTGCGGTTTTTTCCCTTGATTGTAAGCCCTCTTGTATAATGAAAGAGTCTGTTGGTTGTTTACGCTTCGAATCGTCTACTAAGCGATTAATATATATACAGATACGTATGTGCCATGTACTGTTCGAAGTGTATGTCACGGGTTCAAAGACGCAAGATGAGTCGTTTCTTTATTATTCCGCTAGTTTTGTGTTTTTTAGGAGGTATAGTCCAGATTTTTGTTCACACTCCGTCTTTTTTGGTTCAGTCTAAAACTGGTAATACTGTCCACGCACCCATATCTAAACTTTGAAAAAATATCACGTGAAGCATAGTTTCAAAGCCAATTTCAGGAAATTGTTACGAACACTGACGTCAAACATTCTCTTGGGCACGTATCAAAATCATTTGCTACAAAGACACAACGTGTACCACCTGAACTGAGCAAATTCTGAATTCATGTGAATTCAATAAATCACGTGAATAATATTCTAAAAAAATGAACAATACACGCGCTGAAATGGATTACTTTCAATGACTTGAGGTCTATTGGTATGACTTATTTCCATTGGTGATTGGCAAAGTATCTCTGAACACATGTCATCTGAGCAGTCATTGTTTCAAAAGTCTAATATACAATGACGTGCATATACAAATGGTTTATTCAGTTATACATGTGTGGTCTTACACAAGGTCGTACAACAGTATACTTATGAGAACGAAGACAATAAAGCTGAATTTAATTATTGTTTGTGAAGAACATTTGTCAGTGCCGAGGTTAAACAGCATTCTGTAAATTAAATTGTTAGTTGCACAAAACAACAACGCAAGTCATACCCAAAGTTTGTTTTTTGTGGAACATCATCAAAACACTTGTCATCCCTGTCTGTCTTTACATTATCAATAGTACCAACAATACAATTAGATCGAACTATGTTTATCACACTAAGATGTACGACTGATTGTGGAACGACAACTGTAATTCCACTTGATTGTAACATGTACAAACAACCTAACATAGAATAAGGGGCGAAATTATATGCAATTTACGTTCCTTCAACTGTTAGTATGACGTCATCTGTACCATAATCAATTGGAAGTGCTATTGTTATCTGACTCACAATATTAAGATCACCTTGTATCACTATTGGTTGATCTATGATTGCTTGTTCTGGAAGTGTGATGTTGATTGGAAGGCTTCGACATACTCCAGGACAATTGAGACTTCCCAATGTTTCACAAGCTATTCCTGACTCGTTACAAAAGTAATTTCCGCCAAATGAATCAAATTGGTCACTATCACATGTTAATGCTCGTAAATGGGTAGCGGTAATGTATTGGATGGAATTACCAGGTATTGACTTCAAAAGGAACAGATGGACACCAAAATCTATTGTTGGATACATCTCTAAATAAATACAATATTTAGCACGTGATATTTGAACAAACACTTACAGTTCAGGAATATCTTTGAGGTATCCAGGCAAAGGTCCATACAATTCATTATCACTTAAATATCTATCAAATACTTTTTAGTTCACACGATGTAGCCATGGTTATGTACAGTTTTCGAATATGAGGCACAGTAATATTGCTATCCAATGGAAGCTCTCCTTCAAATGAGTTATTGTTCAAAAGCAAAGTATCGGCATTGATCTGTAGTGTTGACGCTGTGATAGGTCCTGTAAACTTGTTTCCATTCAATTCTCTTGTATGTGTAAATAACCTTGTACAGAACAAATTACTTGACGTACATTGTGTTAATTTGTATTTGATTGTTAAACATCGGAATGGATCCAGAAAATTGATTATTAGCAAGGTGACTAGGAGAACTTTAGATACGACATATGGGGTACAACATACATAAATATAGCTTTGGCTTGTTGTAAATGCTCAAGTCCACCTGACAACTTATTTCCTCTTAAATCCCTACTATTAAGTCACCAAGAGCGAGTGAGAAGAATTGTGTACAATTCAGTATTGTATTGAGCAATTGCTGGAGGAAGATCACCTGATAGATTGTTGTCTGAGAGCTCGCTAAATAATTCAAACAGTGAGTGAAACAAGCACTTACAAAAGAAACGTACACACGGAATGCTAACTTATTTGAGTCAAAAGGTATTTGTGGTAGACTTCCAGAAAACGAGTTTTGGCTTGCTCGGCTTAGACAGAATTAGCATCAAGGGTTTCCAAATTATATGTACAAGTCTCTGATATTAAATATCCAATCTGGAAGAGTGCCATTCAGCTTGTTTCGTTCGAGATTCCTGTACGTGTAAGTGCAAACGGGTTTTTAACAATCAACGTACAAAAAGATTAAAGGGAGGCTACCAAGGAAGTCAGGAAGGTTTCCTTCCAAATCACAATCAATAAGGCTCCTAAAAGGTGTCGGTGGAATACGTCTAATGATAGCCGTACAGATGTGTTAGTTTAGATAAACTTGCGAAGTTTTGAGGGATTTGACCCAGAGGTTTTCTGTCAATAGACCTATGAGTAATAATCAGCGCCTTTATTTGTTCTATTATATATGTGTACAATGCCTTCATCATTTCAAACGCTGGTGGTACCAAACGTGATACATCCAAGTCATCTATCAGTGATTGTGTACCGCTGATGCGTCTGTTGAATTGTTTGATTAAAGAAGAACAAAATCAAGAATACATGGACATACAAGTGCTCTAATCCATTTAAGTATATCTGCGTAGGTAATGGTCCAGTTACCGATATGTACTGAAGAGAACTATCAATCTAATTAAACACATAGTAAACGTGTAGGGCTTACAGGCTCTTCAAGGCAGATTCAGGAGGTACATCTGGAATAGGACCACCAATGTCAGTGTATGATAGATCGCTTTAACAAAAAGTAAGTTTTTCTTGTTCTAAAAAACACGTGATGTACTTACAGGAGTTCTAGTTGAGGAAGACTTGTAAATAAATTAGTTGGAATTGTTCCTGCCATGTTATCATCATATGTTATACTTCTGTAAACACAATTAGAGAATAAGTCAGCATAACAATCACTTACAACTCTCGGAGTTTTGTTAGCTGTAAGATGGATGGAGGAATTGAGTGTTGTACTCTTTGAATACTCCCTAGGCGTAAGATATGTGAGGCTATGTATCTATAATAACCAAACAAAGTAGTAGTTACCACGAAGAAATCTGTTTGAAGTGTAAACAATTTGATACCACGAGAAACAAAAACAAGTGATGACGTACAAAATCTCAAGATTAATGAGTTTTCCAGGATTCAATGTAAGCGTCCATGATATACTATCGGTGTCTAACTGTCTTGAAAACGTTTTAGTACATAAAAGAGAAGTGTTTATTACAAAACCGTGAGTGAGTCCAATGCATCAAAGGCGTCATCGCTCAAGTTCAAATCAATGTCCTCACGTATTCGCCTAAAACGTTTGGTTACAACAACAAACAACGCAAACAACGTATTTTCGCACTAACACTTCACATATGGCGTCGGATTCATCACATGTCACGCCAGTATGGTTGCAAGGCTAAATTGGGATGTAAGCAAAAATAGTACCAACATAAATAAAGCCACGCACGTGAAATAAAGGGTCATGTGAGTACGCATCTCTCAATGCTGTTATGAAATCGATTTGGGCATACGATACATTTATCATCACTAGAAGTAGAACCAAGATCCAAGTCATTGTAATAAGATGCATTTGACGTAGAAACTACTAACGACGCGTTACAGAGAAGGAAAGAACTAATTGAAATGGTTGATGAAATTTACTCAAAATAGCTGGAATAATTGTGGTCGCTACTGCTACCGGTCACGTGTATGAAATAGGTAAAAATTGGCTTCAAGTTTGCTAATATTGCGAAAACATGCGGTACCTTAAACTGTTGATTCTTCCTTTGATTAGACCTCCTAGCTACGCCTTGATATGTTGAATCCTCTAGTAAGCGATTAATTATGTAATAGATTGTATGTACCATGTACTATTCAAGGTGTACTTAAAGGGTTCAGAGACGCAATATGAGTGGTGTCTTTATTTCTCCGCCTGTTTTGTGTTTCCTCGGAGGTTGTTAATAATTTTTGTTCCCCGTCTTTTTTGGTTCAATCTAAAACTGGTAATACTGTCCACACACCCGTATCTAAAGTTTGAAAAAATATCATGTGAAGCGAAGTATCAAAGCCAATTTCCGGAAGTTGTTACGAACACTGACGTCAACATTGTCGTCTTGCTGTTTCTTTCTCGTTCCAGTTTCTTAAGGGATTGAGAGTAACAGTTTCTCCGAAGTTGTATTCCATGTACCTGACTTACGGATACGGATAAAGGGTCAAGACCACTTTCTTACAGATACGGATAAACGTTTCCACATTCGCCGAATGAGAACAATAATGGCAAATTGTTCCTAGATTATGAACCTAGCAAATCAGAATGCCCAGCTCTGCAATCAAACTTGTCTATTTGTTGTGAGCAATAAGTAGCACACGTTTCTTTCGACAAAATTACATGAGTTTCTGATTTATTTCGTGCTAGATTGTCTCATACAAGGTCATACAATAGTACACTTACGAGAATGAAGATAATAAAGTTGAATTTAATTATTGTTTGTGAAGAACACTTGTCAGTGCCGAGGTTAAACAGTATTCTATAAATTCAATAATTAGTTGTGCACAAAACACAGTAGCGCACGTACCCAAAGTCTTTTTGTTGTGGAACGTCATCAAAACACTTGTCATCCCTGTCAGTCTCTATATTATCAAGGGTACCAACAAAACAATTATATCGAACAACGTTTATCACACCAAGTTGTGCAACTGATTGTGGAACGACAACTGTAATTCCACTTGATTGTAACATGTACAAACAACCTAACATAAATAATAAGAACGCAAAGGAAATTATATTCAATTTACGTTCCTTCAACTGTTAGTATGACGTCATCTGTGCCATAATCAATTGGAAGTGATATTGTTATCTGACTCACAATATTAAGATCACCTTGTATCACTATTGGTTGATCTATAATTGCTTGTTCTGGAAGTGTGATGTTGATTGGAAGGTTTCGACATACTCCAGGGCAATTGAGACTTCCCAATGTTTCACAAGCTATTCCTGACTCGTTACAAAAGTAGTTTCCTCCAAATGAATCAAATTGGTCACTACTATGCGTTAGTCTTGTTTGTGAGAGTTGTTTTGATGGAAATTACCAGGTATTGACTTCAAAAGGAACAGATGGACACCAAAATCTATTGTTGGATACATCTCTAAATAAATACTAGATTTAGCACGTGATATTTGAACAAATACTTACAGTTGAGGGATATCTTTGAGGTATCCAGGCAAAGGACCATACAATTCATTATCACTTAAATCTCTAAACAAACTGTTTTAGTTCGCAGATGCTGAAGTCTTGAGGCTGTACAGTTGTTGAATATAGGGCACAGTAATATTGCTATCCAATGGAAGTTCCCCTCCAAATGAGTTATTATTCAAAAGCAAAGTATCGGCATTGATCTGTAATGTTGACGCTGTGATAGGTCCTATTAACTTGTTTCCATTCAATTCTCTTGTGCGCGAATAAGTTTGTAAAGAACCAATTGGAGGGACGTACATTCTGTTAATTTGTGCTTGATTGTTAAACATCGGAATGGATCCAGAAAATTGATTATTAGCAAGGCGACTACAGTCAGTACATTAGATTAAATACTATGTAAGTATCAAAAGGATCTCTACGTACATAAATCTAGTTTTGGCTTGTTGTAAATGCTCAAGTCCACCTGACAACATATTTCCATTTAAGTCCCTATCAAATAAGTCATTTACATAGACAGTAAAACTGGTTGAAGGCTCGTACACTTCAAGTTGATATTGACCAATAGCTGGAGGAACATCGCCTGATAGGTTGTTATCAGAGATCTTTCTAGAATATTCAAGCAATCAGTCTGGCGTAAGTGAAGTACAAGTGCGAACATACAAAAAGTAGAATCCATGCTTATTTGAGTCAAAAGGTATTTGCGGTAGACTTCCAGAGAACGAGTTCCGGCTTGCTCGGCTTAGATAAAGAATTAACATCAACTTCTCAAAATTATATGCATGTACAAGTCACCGATATTAAATATCCAATCTGGAAGAGTGCCATTCAATCTGTTATCTTCAATATCCCTTTTAAATGTTTAAGAAGTGATCACATAGTAGTGCATATACATAGTCAACAAACGTACAAAGAGATTAAAGGGAGGCTACCAAGGAAGTCAGGAAGGTTCCCTTCCAAATCACAATCATCAAGGCGCCTAAAATCATCAATAAGAAGACCATTACACGAGAGTCATACAGATGTGTTAGTTTAGTTAAAGTAGCCAAGGTTTGAGGGATTTGACCCAGAGGTTTGTTATCAAAAGATCTATGAGTATTAGTCAGCGCCTCTTAATATCCTCTTCATTTTGCTCGACGGTTCGTACAAGTAAGTTATATTTTCAAATGCTGGTGGTACCAAACGTGATACATCCAAGTTATCTATCAGTGATTGTGTACCACTGATGCGTCTGTTGAATTGCTTGGTTAAAGAAGAAAATCAAGAATACATGGACGTACAACTCGTCTAATCCATTTAAGTATATCTGCGCAGGTATTGATCCATTTACCGAGACGTGCTCAAGAGAACTAATAAAACAAACATAATTAAAATATGACTGACCTAAGTCCAAACGTACAGTCTTTTCAAGGCAGATTCAGGAGGTACATGTGGAATAGGACCACGAATTGAGGTGTATGATAGATCGCTTTTAATAAAATTGAGTTTTCTTTGTTCTAAAAAACACGTGATTTGTGTTGTACTTACAGAAATTCTAATTGAGGGAGACTTGTAAATAAATTAGTTGGAATGGTTCCTGTTAGATTTTCATCGAATGATATACTTCTGTAAACACAATTAGGATAAGTCAGAATAACAATCACTTACAACTCTCGGAGTTTTGTTAGCTGTAAGATGGATGGAGGAATTGAATGCTGTACTCTTTGAATACTTCCTAGGCGTAAGGTATGTACATTAATCGGTATCTCCTAACTTACCAAGAAGAAATCTGTTGAAGTGTAAACAATTTGATACCACGAGAAACAAGAAAAGAAAAACAAGTGATGACGTACAAAATCTCAAGATTAATGAGTTTTCCAGGATTTAATGTAAGCGTCCATGATATACTATCGCTGTTTAGTTCTCTTACGAGTGTTTTAGTAGATACCAAAAAAAGAGTGTTTCTTACAAAACCGTGAGTGAGTCCAATGCATCAAAGGCGTCATCACTCAAGTTCATCTCAATGTCCCCACGTATACGCCTACCACGTTTGGTTACAACAACACAAACGCAAATAATGTATTTTCGCACTAACACTTCACATATGGCGTCGGATTCATCACATATCACGCCAGTATGGTTACAAGGCTAAATTGGGATGTAAGTAAAAATAGTACCTACAAAATAAACGTCACGCACGTGAAATAAAGGGTCATGAGAGTACGCATCTCTCAATGCCGTTACAAAATCAATTCGGCCATATGATACATTTATCACTAGAAGTAGAACCAAGATCGAATTCATTGTAATCCGATTCATCTCTGACCCGTAGAAACTAACAACGTGAGAAAAGAACTAATTTTATCGTTTTGAATTATTTAGCACAAAGTAGCCGGAATAATTGCTACTGAACGTTGGCCGCTACATATTAATTTTGCAGGTCATGTGATCAGTATTTAATACGTATTTAATTTAATTTCATGTTTGATTTACGAAACGATGCGGTACCTTGAGCTCTTGGATTCTTCCGTAGATAAAACTGGTACAGGTATTTGGTAGTTTGTATGTTGAGTCCTCTACTAAGCGATTAATAAACAGATATGTATGTGCCATGTACTATTTAAGGTATGTAAGGGGTTCAGAGATGGAACGTGACGAGCGGTTTCTTTTTAATTCCGCTTAGTTTGCCTTTTCGTCGGAGGTTGTTCACATAAGTTTTGTTCACACTCCGTCTTGTTTTGGTTCAGCCTAAAACTAGTAATACACTATCCACACCCACATCTAAACTTTGAAAAAATATCACGTGAAGCAAAGTTTCAAAGCCAATTTCAGGAAATTGTTACGAACACTGATGTCAAACATTCTCTTGGGCACGTGTCAAGTGACTTCAACTAATGTTCTTCCGTTATGAATGAATAATGAATACTCATGTATTCAAATACAGCCAGGTTGCATGACTAAAAATCCATTCATGCTAGTTTGGCGTAAAGGTAAACGGGTAAAAATTTTGCGAGTTGATGACTGTATTAGCCGCAATATGACTTTGAACGCTTTTGTGAGATATAACTTAAAAAAAAGAGTTTATAGGCTGCCTGGACTGTTTTTGAACCCTTTTTTAAAGGCTTTGCTGAATGAGTACCTTAACTGGAAACCATATAGCTTTGTCTACTTGCACTATATGAGTAACAACATAGAATATAAGCCATGTTACCATTTCGCTCCGAGAATTCACGAGAAGCAACTGTCATGTTTCAAAAAAAAACCACCAATACCTCAATCCCAACAAAAGCGGTGCAAGACGATCTGGGAGGAAAGGAACACACGGTCCCTGGCCGATAGCTCTGGCGCAGAGCGAGCATGTGTGAGGTTTATTTACAAAACATGATCGCGAATGCAATAAAATACAAAAAGAGAAAAACAGAAAAACAACCAAAATTTTTTTTGAATTTTATGAAGGGTAGTGGGAGGGTGATTTCTGCTTGCTATCGTATAAACCTGCTTGAGTCGGTTGTCTGTCTTTGTTGTATCAGTCCAGTTTGTTCAAACGCCTGAAATGTCTCACATGTTCAGACATGAGTCGGTTTTCAGGCTTATATTCCATACTGGTAATATTTAACTTAGCAACCACTGTGCAAACATTTTTGAGGGTTTGTTTGTATCACATGATACGAGTGTTAATTACATGAATTTCTGATTTATTTCGTGCTGTATTGTCTTATACAAGGTCGTACAATAGTACACTTACGAGAATGAAGATAATAAAGTTGAATTTAATTATTGTTTGTGAAGAACACTTGTCAGTGCCGAGGTTAAACAGTATTCTATAAATTAAATAATTAGTTGCTCAAAACTGTAACGCAAGTCATACCCAAAGTCTTTTTGTTGTGGAACGTCATCGAAACACTTGTCATCCCTGTCAGTCTCTATATTATCGAGGGTACCAATAAAACAATTATATCGAACAACGTTTATCACACCAAGATGTATGACTGATTGTGGAACGACAACTGTAATTCCACTTGATTGTAACATGTTTAAACAACCTAACATAAATAATAAGAACGAAAAATATATGCTTAGCATTTACGTTCCTTCAACTGTTAACATGACGTCATCTGTACCATAGTCAATTGGAAGTGATATTGTTATCTGACTCACAATATTAAGATCACCTTGTATCACTATTGGTTGATCTATGATTGCTCGTTCTGGAAGTGTGATGTTGATTGGAAGGTTTCTACACACTCCAGGACAATTGAGACTTTCCAATGTTTCGCAAGCTATTCCTGACTCATTACAAAAGTAGTTTCCACTAAACGAATCAAATTGATCACTATTACGTGTTAGTCTTGTTTGCGAGAGTTGTTTTGAAATTACCAGGTATTGACTTCAAAAGGAACAGATGGACACCAAAATCTATTGTTGGATACATCTCTAATAGTTATATTTAGCACGTGATATTTGAACAAACACTTACAGTTCAGGAATATCTTTGAGGTATCCAGGCAGAGGACCATACAATTCATTATCACTTAAATCTCTATCAAATACTGTTAGTTAAAGTGTAACTTAGTTTGAAAACTTCTCATGGCAGTACAGTTGTTGAATATAAGGCACAGTAATATTGCTATCCAACGGAAGTTCTCCTAATGAGTTATTGTTCAAAAACAAAATGTTGGTATTGATCTGTAATGTTGACGCTGTGATAGGTCCTGTAAACTTGTTTCCATTCAATTCTCTTGTGCACGAATAAGTTAGAATAGAACGACTTATTTGGACATACATTGTGAAGATTTGTGCTTGGTTGTTAAACATCGGAATGGATCCAGAAAATTGATTATTAGCAAGGCGACTAGGAGAACTTTAGATACGACATATAGGGTACAACATACATAAATATAGCTTTGGCTTGTTGTAAATGCTCAAGTCCACCTGACAACATATTTCCTCTTAAATTCCTACCAAAGTCATTTACATAGGGAGTAACTGGTTGAAGGCTCGTACACTTCAAATTGATATTGACCAATAGCTGGAGGAAGATCACCTGATAGATTGTTGTCCGAGATCTCGCTAACAGCAATCAGTCTGGCGTAAGTGAAGTACAAGTGCGAACATACAAATAGTTGAATCCATGCTTATTTGAGTCAAAAGGTATTTGTGGTAGACTTCCAGAAAACGAGTTCCTGCTTGCTCGGCTTACAAAAAGAATTAACATCAACTTTTCCAAGAATAAAGCCACGTACAAATCTCTGATGTCAAATATCCAATCTGGAAGAGTGCCATTCAATCTGTTATCTTCAATATTCCTTTCAACTGTTAAGAGGTGCAATATACATCAACAAACGTACAAAGAGATTAAAGGGAGGCTACCAAGGAAGTCAGGAAGGTTTCCTTCCAAACCACAATCATCAAGGCTCCTAAAATCGTCAATAAGAAGACTATTGCACGAGAGTCATACAGATGTGTTAGTTTAGTTAAACTTGCGAAGTTTTGAGGGATTTGACCCAGAGGTTTTCTGTCAATAGACCTATGAGTATTAGTCAGCGCCTCTTTAATATGCGATGGTTGGTACAAGTTAGTCATATCTTCAAATGCGGGTGGTATCAAACGTGATACATCCAAGTCATCTATCAGCGATTGTGTACCACTGATATGTCTGTTGAATTGTTTGATTAAAGAAGGATAATCAAGTATACATGGACGTACAAGTGCTCTAATCCATTTAAGTATATCTGCGCAGGTATTGGTCCAGTTATGGAGGTGTACTGAAGATAACTAATAATAAACAAACATAATTAATATATGACTGACCTAAGTTCCAACGTACAGTCTCTTCAAGGCAGATTCAGGAGGTACATGTGGAATAGGACCACTAATTGAGGTGTGTGATAATTCGCTTAAAAAAATTAGTTTGTTGTGTTCTAAAAAAACACGTGATTTGTGTTGTACTTACAGAAATTCTAATTGAGGAAGAGTTGTAAATAAATTCGTTGGAATTGTTCCTGCCATGTTAGAATCATAAGTTATACTTCTGTAAACACAATTAGAGAATAAGTCAGAACAATCACTTACAACTCTCGGAGTTTTGTTAGCTGTAAGATGGATGGCGGAATTGAGTGCTGTACTTTTTGAATATTCCCTAGGCGTAAGGTATGTACATTACTCGGTATCTCCTAACTTACCAAGAAGAGATCTGTTTGAAGTGTAAACAATTTGATACCACGAGAAACAAAAAAAACCAAAAATATAATGACGCACAAACTCTCAAGATTCACGAGCTTTCCAGGATTCAATGTAAGCGTCCATGATATACTACCAGTGCTTATATCTCTTGAAAAGCGTTTTAGTACATACAAAGAAGAGTGTTTCTTACAAAACCGTGAGCGATTCCAATGCATCAAAGGCGTCATCACTCAAGTTCATCTCAATGTTCCCATGCATTCGCCTACCGCTTTTGGTTACAACACAAACGTTTGGCTTCACACTAACACTTCACATATGGCGCCAGATTCATCACATGTCACGCCAGTATGGTTGCAGGGCTAAAAATGGGTTGTGAGCAAAAATAGCACCTACATAAATAAAGCCACGCACGTGAAATAAAGGGTCATGAGAGTACACATCGCTCAATGCCGTTATGAAATCGGTTTGGGCATACGACACAGAAAATATCACTAAAAGTAGAACCAAGATCCAATCCATTGTAATAAAATTCATCTCTAACTCGTAGAAACTAACAACGTGAGAGAAGAACTAATTTTATCGTTTTGTTATTATTTAGCAAATTGAACTTTTGAACACAATGTAGCCGGAACAATTGCTACTGAGCGTTGGCCGCTACATATTAATTTTGCAGGTCACTTATCACGTGGTAATACGTATTTAATTTAATTTCATGTTTACCAATATTACAAAACGATGCGGTACCTTGAGCTCTTGGATTCTTCCGTAGATAAAACTGGTACAGGTATTTGGTAGTCTGTATGTTGAGTCCTCAAGCGATTAATAAACAGTTATGTATGTGCCATGTACTATTAAGGTACGTTAGGGGTTTAGATACAAAACGTGATGAGACGTTTCTTTTTAATTCCGCTTGGTTTGCCTTTTCGTCGGAGGTTGATCACATAAGTTTTGTTCACTCCGTCGTGTTTTGGTTCAATCTAAAACTGGTAATACTGTCCACGCACCCATATCTAAACTTTGAAAAAATACATCACGCGAAGCGAAGTTTCAAAGCTAGTTTCCGACAAAATTGTTACGAACACTGACGTCAACATTGTCGTCTGCTGTTTCTTCCTAGTTTCAGTTTGTTAATGGATTGAGAGTAACAGTTTCTCCGAAGCTGTATTCCATGTTCTAATTAAATTTCATAGCAGTTTGTTTGGACTTACAGATATAAGGAAGTCTAGCTTACAGATATGCCAAAAGGCGATCAAGACCACTTCCTTACACAGATACGGATAAACGGTTCTAGCGTTCATATTATATGAGAACAATACTGGCAAATTGTTCCGAGTTTATGAACCTAATCCTCACTATTAGTGGACTCAAAGAAAGGTCTAAGGGAGATTATTTGTTTAGGTTTAGAGAAAGAAGACTTGACTGTTTGTGGCTTATCAAATGACTGTACAATTACCTCTAGAGATGGCAGAAATACCCGTCCTATACAGCTCCGAAAAAACGCAAAGCATCTGTCCGTATATGGTCCAAACGGCTCGCTGTCAAAAGTATTTGCCATCAACAAAATTCATTGTAACATTGAGGTACTGGTTTATTGAGCAACGAACTGTATGTTTATAAAATGAAATGGTAAATACTGATGACACTGTTAGCACAGTGTGAAAAAAATAACAAGAATAAATACAAAGAAACTGAATCTTGTGACGTGATGTCCATAGCATGTATTACCGCCAACATTAAGTGTTATTCTGCGAAAAGAGTTAGCAACATGAGAGTAAAACAAGCACAAAGAAGATATTACCCCAGATTGGTTCTAAGTGCCTTGTCATTGAAACACTGCTCGTCACTTGTTGTCTTAATATTATCAATGTCACCAATGATACAATTTGCTTTGATAAGATCAATAGTGGAAGGTCTCGTCACTGATGGTGGTGTAGTAACAATCAATTCACTTTGTAGTGTTAGGCAACCTAAAATCAAGATCAGAAAATAGCTAGCAAAGTGTATTTACTTTCCTGTAACAGTGAGTATTGTGTCGTCTTTACCAAAGTCAGGAGGAATTAATATTGTTGTAGGAGTCACAATATTCAGGTCGCCTTGTATCACTGTTGGCTTATCTATTATCGTTCCTTGCGGAAATGTGATGTTTACTGAAATTGGAGCTTTGGGAGAGTTGGGTACAAAGCCCCTACACATTTCAGAGCAATTGAGACTTCCCAATGTTTCACAAGTTATTCCTGAGTCATCACAAAAGTAATTATTTGCAAAGTCGTCAAACTCAACACTATCACCTGTTAGTATTGTAGTGAACATAAATCAGTTCAAAATCAATATGATGGTACCAATTATTGACTTGAAACGTAACCACTGGGCACGAAAAATTATTGTCTTTAACTCTACTAATAATGTACCAGTTAGCGCATAATTGACAATGAATCATGGACAACTTACATGGTTACATCTTTGAAGAAGCTTGGCAAAGGTCCACTAAATTCGTTGTGAATTATTGATCTAATAACCTCCAATTAATAAAGGTTATCTCGAGCTATTGAAGTACATGTTAGTAGATCTTGTGCCATTTAAATGTTCTAGTCCTCCAGAAAAGTGATTGGTAGCCAAATTCCTAAATCATTACTATGAGGTTGTCGAGAAGTTGACGTTAAAGTGAAGGACGTACACCCAGGTGTACTGACCAACTGCAGGTGGTATATCACCAGATAAGTTGTTTCTATAAACAGTGCTAACATAGCAATTAGAAGAACAGAAACCTAGAGGCGCTTGTTTTTCAAACAACCACAAACTTACAAACGAAAAAAATTCTTTGTTGGATCTAAAGGTACTTGAGGAAGGCTCCCAGAGAACAAATTATCTTGAAGTTGCCTTTAAAAACAACCG
Organism: Trichosphaerium sp. ATCC 40318; assembly: GCA_038496445.1. Lineage (NCBI taxonomy): Eukaryota > Discosea > Flabellinia > Trichosidae > Trichosphaerium > Trichosphaerium sp. ATCC 40318. Next base: position 86,216 of record JALMLS010000092.1, read on the forward strand.
TTAGAATCCAATACAATTAAAATAACCATGTACAAAGTATTGACATTGAATACCCAATCTGGAATAGTTCCGTTCAACATGTTGTCACTAAGATTCCTTACAACAAAAAATTAGGTTCTTCTATACGATGCATTTTACCGTACAAGTCATATAAAGGAAGGTTACTAAGAAAATCAGGGATTGGACCCTCCAATCCACATCTGTATAGTTTCCTAGTTGGATAAAGGTTAAAGAGAAACGAACTGCTGTTTCTTGTTGTACAAATTTTGCAGTTTAGTTAGATTAGCAAAATGGGCTGGTATTTTAGTTAAAGGTAAATTATCTATGGCCCTAAAGCAGTTAGTTATAAAGAGTAATTGATGTACTCATTTAATGTACAATCCTTTCATGTTAGAAAAAGTTGGTGCCACCACACGTGACAGATCCAACTCAGCTAAAAGCATCGGTTCGCCTTCAATATCCCTAATTGATTATAAGTTAGCGAATGTAGATACTAAGTTAAGGACATACAGTCGCTCTAATCCGTTAGTGTATATTCCTTGAGGTATTGTTCCATTCATTTCCCCCGAATTGTATGAGATAATACTTAAAGTGTAGTTAAAACAATAGCACTGCAACAGGATTGAACTAAAAAAAACCGAAGCATTGAAACACAAAAAATAGAGTAATTTGGGACTTACAGAGAGGATAAAGGATGTCCAACAGGCACATCTGGAATAGATCCGCTTATTGACGTCTCTTTCAGAGCACTATAAAATGTCTTTGAGTATAGAAGTAAAAACAAAATCATGCACTTACAGATACCGAAGTTTGGGAAGGCTTGTAAACAAATTTGATGGGATAGTTCCTGTAATATCTTTATTAAATGTAATAGATCTATAAAACACCTCAATAAGCTTGACATCAGAACAAGGCGCGTACAAGGCTGTTAGGTTCTTTAACTGTGTGATGGAGGCAGGAATTGAGCTCGATCCTTGAACATTTCCTAGGTACTTTTTAGCCTAGTATAACAAATTCAATGTCACATCATCTTCGTACTAAGATATCTACGGGGAAAAATTAATATGGTCAGACAATATACGTTCGTCAATAACGTACAAAGACTCAAGATTAGTGAGCTTCCCAGGATTCAATGTGAGGTTCCATGAGAATGTATCAGTCCAAAGGTTAATGAGAATTCTTAAACAAATGTAAACTTAAGGGCGGAACAATAATTTCTCCTACAAACTTGTGAGAGAATCCAAGGCATCAAAAGCGTCATCAGATAAGTTCAGTACTATAGAGCGCTGTATGTTCCTACAGATCTTCAGACGCAGAAGGTAAGTACTTTTGAGCCTGTGACCGAAAAGCTTTTTTAGATTGAAAAAAAAGCACGTAATTTAGTAAAAATAAAACGTGATTTTTTAACTAACACTTCTAAAATGTTGCCATATCCATCACAAGTTACGCCAGTATCATTACAAGGCTAAAATTGAATCAACCAAAAAAATAGTTTGGTAGAACGTAAAACGCTTAGCAAACAATAATGGTTACGCACGTGAAACGAAGTGTCATTCTGAGTTGCTTTCAATGCAGTTATAAAATCTGTTTGAGCGAAAGATAACTCTGCTATCCCAAGTAAAAGTAACAGAAATAAGGAAAAGCTGACGACTCTGATATACATTGTTTGAGCTGTATGGCTTATCGATCACGCAAACAAAAGTTGTGAACAATCGCGTTGAAATAATTTTACCGGTATTGAAAAAAAAGGAACTTCTGATTTCAATACACAGCACCGCCATTTCTAGAGCTCTTGAAATGAACAACATATTTGTTACGATTTGCTCAAGCGTTTATTTCATACAAGAATGCCATTACTGAACTCTTTGTCTTCTCTGATCACGTGTCTTCATTGTTGTTATTAATTGGGCTCAAAGGAAGTTCTTTGGGAGATCCTCATTTGATGGTTTTAGAAGATAACAACTTTAAATGGTTGGGGCTGATCTAGCGATTGTTCGAGCAGGTTACTTCCAATCATTAACATTTAGTCAAACATGAAAAGTGTCCCAAATCAGACAAAGTGTCCCATATGTTTTTTTCACAAACGGAGCTCTAACAAAGCAAACCGAGGCCACTGCGCACAAACAATGTGTGACTGCGTAAAATTTCGAATTATGAAATGAGGAGCATGTATGTTACGGAACCTAGTTTAGGTTTGAGGCACACGCCTACAAATGTACATGAATTACGTACAAAAGAGCACGTGATAACAAACACAGAGAATTTGAACTAAAAAGTTGTCGTAATATTATCAATATCGCCAATGATAAAATTGGCTTTGATAGATCAATTGTGGAAGGTCTTCTCACTGTTGCTGGTGTAGTAACAATCAGCTCGCTTTGTAGAGATAGGCAACCTAAAATTAAGAATTACTCTTAATAAGTTTAAGTTCCTGTTACAGTGAGTATTGTGTCGTCTTTACCAAAGTCAGCAGGAATTAATAGGTCGCCTTTTATCATTGTTGGCCGGCGAAGAAAATGTTACATTTTATTTGTGTTCGAAAAGGAAGTTTATTGACCAAACAACTTCTTCGACTTTTCTCGAATTGCACAACTTCTTGTGCGTTTGTCTTTGCCTCAATAAACTTGTCAATCAACATACTCGATGTCTCTCGATGACTCTTCTCTCGTTGCAGGTATGCCCAAGGACAATTACCTCAACGCACTCGAAATTCATGTGATGTTCAAATTAATTAATTCTTGTGATAATATCTCTAAGTTCCCTCAGATAGCACCTTTCTTTCAATCATCAATTAATTATAACACGGACACCGTTTAAACTAAAAGAACTTGTCTATTTATAAAATGCTATTTTTAAATAAATACTAAAACTTCAGTAACATTAGACTACATATTAGCAGAGTGTTAATAAAATAACAAGAATAAACACAAAGAAACTGAATCTTGTAACATGATGTCCATAGCATGTATTACCGCCAACATTTAAGAGTATTCTGCGAAAAGAGTTAGCAACATAAGAGTAAAACCAGTACTAAGATGTATTACCCAATATTGGTCCTAAGTGCATTGTCATTGAAACACTGCTTGTCGCTTGTTGTCTTAACATTATCAACGTCTCCAATAATACAATTTGATTTGATAAGATCAATACTGGAAGGTCTCCTCACTGATGGCGTATTAACAATCAATTCACTTTGTAGCGATAAACATCCTAAATCAAGAATTAAACAATCAAAAATAAGAATAAATAGAGCGTACCTTCAACAGTCAACAATGTATCGTCATCATCGAAGTCAAGTGGAACAGTGAGAATTGTTTGATTGACAATATTAAGATCTCCTTGTATCACAGTTCTTGCATCTATTACTGTATCTTCTGGAAGTGTGTAGTTTCCTGCGACAACAATTGGAAGGCTCAAACACATTCCAGGGCAGTTCAGACTTCCTAATGTTTTACAAGTTATTCCAGACTCATCACAAAAGTAATTATTAGCAAAGTTTTGAAACTCATCGCTATCACGTGTTAGTATTTGAGACAAATCAAAGAATGTTAAGAACGTTGAGATATTACCAATTATTGACTTCAAAAGGAACAGATGGGCACCAGAAGTTATTATCATGAACAGTTCTAAGGATATAACTGTTAGACTGTTTGTTACGTTTAGCTGGATCTAGCAAGAACTTACAAAATACTTATATCCTTGAAGAAGCTCGGTAGAGGTCCAAAAAAATTGTTATGAATAATGGCTCTGTAAAGCGAATCAACGAACGTTGGCATAGAAGTTATAAACTATTGGAAAAAAGGTTGTACATTCTCGAAGCTCTGGTTCCTTCAAGACGCTCTAATCCGCCAGAAAAGCTATTTATGTCCAAGTTCCTGTATCAAAATTACGTTCATATATGACATTGATGTGACGTACACTCTTGTGTATTGGCCTACTGCAGGTGGTATATCACCTGAGATGTTGTTTCTGAACACCGAGCTAACATAATAAGCGGCAGAACAGAAGTCATCAAGCTCTTGTTTCTAACACTTACAAACGAAAGAATTTCTTTGTTGGATCGAAAGGTACTTGAGGAAGGCTTCCAGAGAACAAATTTGCTGGCATTCGCCTAATAAATATGAGTCTTAGACTCACATATGATTGCAATAAGTAGTAAGTGTACACGTCACTGATGTTGAAGATCCAATCTGGAAGAGTACCGTTCAACTTGTTGCCTCCAAGGTGCCTAAACAAGACGATGAGTTAATTTTGAAGAGACTGAAATATGCGTACAAAAAAGTTAAAGGGAGATTTCCAAGGAAATCAGGTATTGCTCCTTCCAACTCACATTCCCAAATACTCCTAAAAGTTGTATGTTAGCATAAGGATGCAATTTCTTAAATTATACAGGTGTCTTAGGTTAGATAGAAAAGCAAAGTGGTCAGGTATTTTAGTTATCGGTGTGTCATCAATAAAACTAAACAAAGTCATTAGTTTAAGGTAATATCACTTATAACGTACAATGAAGTTAAATTCTGAAACGCTGGTACAGCCACACGTGATAGATCCAGTTCAGCTGAAAGCAACGGTTCACCTAAGATTTCCCTTTGCTTATGTTAGCAACAGTGAACCAAAAAGCAAAGACATACAAGTGTGTCAATCCTTGAACATAGATTCTATTTGGTATCGTTCCGTTCATAATTCCAGAGTTATGAGCAATTGTACTAAAGTCGACAAGAAGTTAAACAACAGAAAAAAAAGGAGAAATAGGAAGAATTGTAAAGTACAGTGAGTGCAATGCAGAATTATTTGGTACATCAGGAATAGAACCGCTTATTTGAGTATTTGCTATTCGCCTTTAAAACTCTTTAGTGATTTTAGTTTTCAGATACATATGTACTTACAGAAGTTCTAATGAAGTAAGACTTGCAAATAAATTTGAAGGGATTGTTCCTGCTAGGTTAGGATCGCCATCAATAGTTCTGAAAAGTACAATAAGTGAGATTGATAGAAAGAACGAACTACGGACAATTCTCTTAGCTTTGTTAGCTGCGTAATGGATGCAGGTATTGACTCAGCTCCATGAACATTTTCTAGGCGCTTTTAGACGTCGCATGAGAGCAAAAAGGATGATTTTCATCGGTCTTGCTTAATGTTGCTTACCAAGAAATCTGCGGAAAAGGTAAGCTTCCTGAGTGTATCCATGAAAGCAACTATGACGTACAAAATCTCAAGATTTGTAAGCTTCCCTGGATTCAATGTAAGCCTCCACGTGATCGTCTCAGGGCTATTTAGAACTCTTGAATAGGTGTTATAATTACGCGGAAATAATATTTGTCCTACAGAGTTGTGAGAGAATCCAAGGCATCAAAAGCATCATCAGTTAAGTTCATTGCAATACTAGTCTCTATTCGCCTAAATTTATTTTCAGTTTTTACCAAAAAAAACACGTGATTTTGCGAAAATAAAACGTGAGTGTCACGAACACTTCCAAAATGATGTCAGATCCATCGCAAGTTACGCTAGTATGATTACACGGCTAAATTTATAATGAACAAAGAGTTGGGGTACTCTAATTGATGTTTGCTAGCAAAAAAATTAATTGCGCACGTGAAATAAAGGGTCATTTGAGTGTGCTTCTTTCAACGCAGTTACAAAGTCTGTCTGTGCGCAAGATACTTTAAATACCCCCACTAACGCAATAACTATGATAAATATTCTGATAAACATCTAGTGTGAGCGTTGGTGGTTGTTCAAACAGACTCAAAGTAAAGTGAATTGCTTAAATTATAATTTAGTAAAAAACGGCATTTGCCTTAACTGTAGTGATCTTTTCTGGACGAACTCGGATACCTGGATGGTACGAAGTACATGCTCTGGTGAGGTTATACGGTTTTACAGTTGGAGTCAACACAGGTAAGATTAAGTTCGAAAACAGCAACTTAACATCGCTTCTTTTGTTTTAGGCTAAACGAACATGTATTTTATTTATTAGTGGTCTATAATAGTGATGTTCGGATAGATTGCAAAATTCGTAAGCGAATATATTCATCGCTTTGAGACAAAACGGCACAAATTATTATTGCTGTCCTGAGTCTGAGACTTTTTTTTACAAGTGAATAGATAAAACTACAAAATTGTGTTTATGCTTTACCTCAAGTGATGGCTATTTCTACGCGTGGAAAGTACAACAGCAGATCACGTAAGATTGGCTCGAATTGTCAAAAAAACGTCACCACTGGCACAATTTCACGCAACAAAAGTGTCGGTTAGGCTGACTTAGTTTTACCGCTAAAATGTAGATATCGGGCTTTCAACCACTCTATGTATAGAACTATGCATTTTAAAACATATGAGAGTGGTTTGGATGAACTAAAAGCACTTGGTGATTAAAAAAAAAGCCAACAACTTTCAGTTTCATAGTCGCTCTTCTCTGAAAACCGAATCGGAATATAGTCGACTATTTCCAACTTTTTACGATCTGGCGATAGATTCGGTATTCTATTCGTTTGGAACATCGCTAGTCTATAACGTACTCAATACTATGACTCAGAATATAAAACTAATAGTAAACGGAGATCCAGATGTTGGTACGTTATAAAGCGATAATACAGTCTATACGCATTTCAATAACGTTAATACCACTTTTTCAGGCAAATCAGCCTTAGTAACACGTTTACAAACGAACTCTTTCCCTACTGAATACAGTACGATCTATCTTGTGTTAAAGCTAATAAGAAAGTACAATAGTACCATCAGTACTCGAGCCTTGGACTTATAAGTGCGTACAACCTATTTTCGAAGAGTTTTAGTTTTCCAATTTTTGTCACAAAAATTATGTATAGCGTTAAGTGCTGCCTTGTGTAAATATGCTATATTTGCTTTGATGGTGATGTCATCATTATACTGTTTTGTATCACTAGCAAGCCTCAGTCAATATTTTAGCTTATATTCTAATCCTTTTATAGCGTGTACCTTAAACAATGTGGGAAACCATGCCGTGTTGGTTAGTATTTAGATTAGCACATAGCATATTTTCGTGAGCATCAGTATTAACTGTAGTACAAGCATTGTGGGATTGTAATGGTGCTGATGCTTATGATGCATTAAGACCATTGAATTATCGTGTATGGCATACATTGAATTGCTACCAACATTTTCTGTGAAAAAGGCAAAAAGAAAATTATTCTCACGTGATTTAGGAACCAGATGTTTTTGTGATATGTTTCAGTATTGATTCAAAATCAAGTCTTCAAAAGGTTGATTCTAAGGTATTCAAGAACAAGTCTAGTACTTTTTTGTTTCACTAAAGGTTTAATGTGTGGTAGTGGAAACCTGAAGTGAAGCACTATTGTCCTGATACACCTATTATTCTTGCAGGTCTTAAAAAAGACCTCAGAACAAAACTAAAGCCTGATGGGACTTCATATGACTGTGTTACATTTGAAGAAGCCAAAAAGATGACAAAACAAATACAGGTAAATAAAGGCTCAAAATTGAATGATCAATTTAGAAAGAGCTTTATGTTGCTTCCCCACTGACGCAGATGCTAGGCACATGCTTATGTGGAATGCAGTTCTCTCACAGGAGATGGGGTTAAATCATGTACTATACCATAACACCTTTTAGCGCTTATGTTTCTGCACTAGTGATTGACGAAGCAACTCTGGCAGTTATATGTGACCGAGGATTGTTAATTAAACAAAGATGTATTGTCATGTAACTTATTATCTTGAATGTAAAAACAGCTTTCTACTGCCTCAAGAACCAAAGCAGCCAAGCGTGGCCAACAGCAACATTAAGATCTTAACAACAAATTGGGTTACAAAGCAAGGGCTTGAGAGAGTGCAAACAGGCAAACAGTTCGGCATGTCAGATGGAAGTTCTTGGTCTTTTTGCTTTAACTGAAACTGTAAATAAAACGTTTTATTTTTCAAGCCAACATCATATCTAAGATGCGATCTTTCGAGTATACAAGTCCACAATTATCAGCAAGTTCAAGAAGAGCTCTTAACAAAACAAGTTAAAAAAAAAACTGAAAGTTCAAAAAAAAAAATTGTGACAGGTCTTTTAACAGCAAAGTAATAAATATACATACCTTAATTGCTCATTACAATATTTCTTAAAGTCAGTGAATAAAATTACAAAAACCTACAAAAAAATAGAAGTGTAAGTAAGCGACCTTTTTATAAAAAGGCAGCAATCTTTTTTTTTTTTTGAATATTCAACAAGAGAAACAGTTTCTTTGAATTTTTGTACCTCTACAAAGAATGGTCCATCACCAAGTTGTACTGCTATAAAACCAATATCAAATAATAAACATACTGCCATACTAGGACTATATGCTTTTCCATAAGAACCCATAAGCAGACTGACAACATACTTTGCTTGCTAAAAAAGAAAAAAAATTAACAAAAAACATCCAAAAACTTTTTTGGCTCCCATTTAACTCACACGTAACGAATGATCAAAAAACCCAGCAGCATAGTATGTCAATGCTTTACAGAATTGTGCTGAGACCATTGAATGTCTGTGATTAATATTTGCAGATCCATAAGAAGCAAGTGAAAACTCAATTGTATGTTCAAGTTCATATAAAAATTGTGCGCAAGTTTCTTTACTCTTGACAGGTGTTAGTGCACAATAAATTATGATTTTTACGTACAATACTCTGTAAATTATAGCAAGGATATTTATTATGTTCACAAAGTTGTTGTGGGGAATAAATGGATATAGTAAGCCAAACCTAGTAAGTAAGAAAAAAGTAAGAAAAAACAGTGTCAAACATAAAAAAAAAGAGATGCTGCTTCCCTACCTTTGCAAAGATACTCCAAATGATTACCGCTGAAAAAATGGATACCTGGAAAGGAGGTACCATAAGATGCATAAGATCAGCCATAAGTATCTTTATATTGGCAAGTTCAACTGCCCTAAAAATTAACGATTACACAAAATAATATTTTCAGAAATGTAAAACTATCATAACCATTATATGCGTACCTGTTAGTTATAAAATTATCTGAGTATATACAAACACGTTTTGTCATAAGGTGTAAATAGCCCATAGCGCTTAAACTATGTAATTGGCCAAATTTTGGATGTGTCCGAAGTCGAGAAATCATTGCTTAAAAGGAGAAAAAATTAATAATTTTGCAGTACGAGGAAAGAAACATTTAACGTACATAAACCCTTCTGTTGTACACTTTCTACTTCTTTAATGTCCCCAGAAATCATCTTATAATCCCCAATAAGTATAAATGCAGCTATAGAGATGCTTTAGTACCACTGTACATTTGCAAGAAAGAAAATAACATTTTTAAGTTGAAGTTTTCAAAAAAATAATATCGAACAGTACAAGCTATGCAGGGATGATCTTCATGCTCATCGGCAAGTATAAATTTAGTTGCTTTATCAAGTGCTTCTCCCTTTTCGACATGTCCAGTTACACGAGCTGCTAACGCTAACATACTGAGTAACTCAGCAGACTCTGGTTGTCCTCTGAGTTCTTTTTGAAGAAAAAAAAAAGTTAGTATTAATTTCATGCTTATATCACGTGACACGTTTTTTAACACACCATCATCTTGAAGAGCTTCCATAATACTATTTGCATTCCAATGTACAAGAGGTGCCGACTAATTATTCAAGTGAATACGACGCACACAGCAAGAATTTTAAAAAAAAACGAGTTTTCTCGAACACAACAAAAGGCCTGCTTGCAGTATTAGTCGTTTTCGAACAAGGAGAGTTCAAAACAGGACGTGCAAGTGCTTATACGGTCGGAGGGCATTTTATTTTGCCGAAACGGAATTTATAAAACGTACGTATCTCTGCTCTAACGACTGCTTATAAAAATGCAGCCATGACGAAACGTCTGTGGCGGTACAGAGATGCGCAGCCAATTGCCAAGCGTGTAGCTAATATTAACAAAGCACTTTAGACGCCATAAAACGACTAATAAATTGGTATACTCTTATGTTATAACGCTTACCTGCTTTTCGATGTTTTTGTTTTGCGTTTTTTCGTACATTTGCCTCCAATAAGCTGCTTCTTCTTGTTTCTGTTTCAACAACGCTCTGGTAGTTGCTTCCGCTGATATTTGTTCTGTTTTATCGTTAAAACAATACCAACAATTCTATAAATTGAATAGACGCACTTGGTTGCTTCTTTTTGACCGGTTGTACGTACACGCACTCGACTCCTTTCGAAAAACACGTTTCGCATGGTGTACCGCGATTACACTTGGTGTGTTTCTTCTTGCAGTATGTACAGGCCGGTTTCGATTGTTTGGTACTCCGTAAGGCTACATTGTCTGAAACGATCAATTCTTCTCTATATCTTATGTAACTCATTCGTTTCGAAATTACAATACTGCATTATACGGTGGTTATGTAACCGAGTTTTCCCGATTTTACTTTGTTTGACTATTTTCAGTGTCAACTTTGAAACGACATCAACAAAAAACTGTTACACGCTCTGTCTCACCAGTAAAATAGGAAAAAAATAAATTGAGTAAGCACAAAATGCGCTTGTCCGTTTTTGTAAATTTTCTGTGACACTGGTGTCCAGGAACTGCTGACATTTCGTCAAACAAGTTAACTCCGCGTAACAACCTTTTACAATGTACGACTTCTCCTGTATCATGGATTTTGACGGCGAAAAATCGGTTTACAGTCAAAAACATTTGGGCTTTGACGGTTAAAAAATTAAACAACGGTAAACGCCACGCCAACGTGAGGTTCTTTATTGGAGTTAATCTCTTTTCTGTTTGATAAATCCTGGGAACAATGAGCGACAATTGCTGATTTGAGCCAAATTGTATTTCTCTTTGATAAATAGAATCTACATCGTATAGAATAACGTAATTCGCGATGACTTCGATAAATGGGTACACTCCTGAAAAATCTTCATTATATCGCTCTACATCATCATATGGGTCAGCAAAGTCTGTCGCAAGACGAGACGAATGGGTTAAGAACCTAAATAGAATTTTTACTTCTATTGCCAGCAGGTACGTGTTATATTACAAAGATAAAGCGCTCACACGCGTCCAGAGACGAAAAAGTGAGAATTCAAGGATGTACGAGACTAAAAGACTACGTACGTTCAAAAATATCGTTTTGATACCTCTGAATCGCTCTAAAGTGGTGTTGCTGCCATGATACAGCACTTGCTATTTTTCTTTGTTTTGTTTTAAGCCGCTTCGAAGCGCTAACTGAGTTTTAGATGACAAGATTGTCGCAAGCAATGCAAGGAGAGCACTTTGCATACATTGTCAACTGCTTAAACAAAAATATATCTTCCCTAACCCGAAGCAACGATAAACGGAGAGTAAACGCCGGAATAATAGCGCTGGGTACGTTTAAATTCTTTTTCGTTAGAAACCGTCAAGAATTCTGTTTTATAAACGGGAACGATACGCAGGCGATATGTACATTACGTGTAAAATGCGTAGCGTGCGTTCTTAGAGTTCATAAAAGCGTTCTACAACTTTTTTAATTTGTACAATAAAAAAAAAAGTGAAGATACTAAAAGTTTCTGTTTAGAGTGCTTGCTTCAGATTAAGTACGACACTCACCAAGAGAGCTTCGCTACACAATGGGCAAACTATCTCAAGACAGCTTACAGTGAGGCAACAACACTTGATATGGTTGTACAAGCAACAAGGTGTCTCGGTAAGTTGTCTTTGTTTTTTTTTTATTATTTGATTAAGGTGGAAGTTGCTATCTCGCTTTGATACTCTATTGTTTTGTCTTGGTTCGCTTATTTTAGTAGGTTTGCTTCTTTCTCTTCATAAGAAACACATTAACAGAGCTTTTATTGACTTTGAGTTCTCGAATGCACTTGAGAGCCTTCAACTTGAAGAAAAGCATCTCTTAACAAGACAAACAGCTCTCTGCGTATTGACAGAGTTACTTCATCATGCACCTACTTTGGTCAACCTTAACGCACGTGATACTTAACAAGATTTGTTCGAAAAAATGTCACTTGACGTGGTATTTCCTAACATTGCAAACAGCACATCGATATGTTTATTACAGTTATGGGAGATATATTAAATGATCCAAGCTTAGTGATCAGAAATGGTAACGACTAGTTGTTTTGAACTGTTATTCTTGTAATTTACTTAAACTGTTTATTATAGGCTCTGTTAATGCCCTTGAATGGTGTTTGATATTGATATCGACTCGATCTGCTGGTGTTGACCAAGAACACGAGTTTTATGTAAAAATCTATGCTATTGCTGAAGTAGGTCTCACGAAACCATCAAAGAGTTTACCTATTATACATGGTTCTTTGGTTGTTATTGGTATGTTCGCTTCTTTCATTATCACGTGTATCATCACGTGTACCTTTTTACTGATTGATGTTTTTTAAGGCAAGCTGCTTCATGCAAATACAATGGGTTTCATGGATGATAAATTCAGTATTTTGTGTGAACGTGTTTATGCTCTTCGTGATCATAAACAACCTTTGATTCGTCACTCAGTTATCGCTCTTATTCCTGAGCTTGCTTCGTATAACCAAGAAGAGTTTAGTGCTAATTGGCTTGATAAGTTTATTACATTCATTCTTCGAAGTGCAGCAAAAGAAAGAAGTGATCGTAAAGTAGCTCTTAAGTCTATTGGTGAAATCGCACTTGTAAGTCAACTTTTTTTTGGCTTTTGTCTTAAGGTTTGTATTGTAGGCCATCAAAGCACCTCTTGAGCCTATGTTAGATGATATTATGATTGTTGGTAAAGAATCATTAATCAATCCAAAGAAGGGAAGTACTCCTGTACGTGATAAGCAACGTTATTTTGATAAACCTTAACAAACTTTGATGCTTATGTTTTTCGTAAGGGAAATGAATTCTACGAATTTATTGGTATGCTGGCACAAGGTACTATCTCTTTATATTGCCCTTAATGAAATAAAAAGTTAACGCATTACTAGGTCTTGGAGACGCCATGGCACCTCATGCAGAACCATTACTGCGTAAGTATAAAAATTCGTTTTTTTTGAAAAAATCTTCTATTTGAATGACGCTTATACTTTTGTTCTCTAGCTATGTTCTTTGATCTGCAGTTAACAAAAACAGTTCTAAGAATGTTCTCTCTTCTTATGAAGCATGTACCAACACTAAGATCTGTGATACAAGGTACAATTTAGAAATCTTTAAACCATCCAAGGTCTATACTCACTCTTTTTGAAGATCGTCTTATCAATAAGTTTAAACGAACATTGACTACAGAGCATTATGGAGTAACAACGCCAAGGAAGAAGAGGAAACAAGGAGGTAAGAGAATAGTGTTTTAAGACATATTGTATCATGTGCTGAGTGTTTTCTTTTTAGCTTCTCCAATCACTTCAGCGCCAGTACCAACACCTTGGGATAATAACTCAGGAGCAATCACACAGAATACTTCACGTATAATATTCACATTGAACAGTCTCTCTGCACTTGAGTTTGATAAACCACTTGCAGAATTCGTAAAGACATGTGTTATCACATACTTGGATAATCCAAACAGGTTAGTAAAAAACTTTTTTTTGAAAAAGTTTAACTTATTTTGATTTTTTAGCAAAGTACGACTCAGTGCTGTACAAGCGTGTATCAAGCTATTGATTGGTAATAACGAAGCCCCTGCATTACGTGGTTATTCAGCAAAGGTTATAACGGATTCACTTGAGCGATTACTCGAAGTGGCAATGACTGACTCAAAACTAGAGGTAAATACAATTTTTGAACAATTTGTATTATTTTTTGTTTAACAAAAGCTTCCTTTTTGTAGATTCGTTTGCGTATTCTTCGTTCTTTAGATGCTAGATACGATCCATTTCAATCTCAACCAGAGTTTCTTAAGTCACTGTACTTGTTTCTATATGATGAATCCTTGGAAGTCAGAGAAATTGTAATTGTACTCTTGGGTAGACTTGCAAAGTATAATCCAGGTTATGTCTATCCAACAGTTCGCCGTAAGCTCATTGAGCTCATAAAAGAGATTGGTACAAACCCTACCATATCATACAACAGACATCTAATTATTGCTTCTAGAACATAACAAGGATTCTATGGCTGAGCGTACAGCTGAACACAGAGTTACTGAATTTGGTCTTGTTATAAAGCATATGCCACAGCTTGTTTCACCATACGCTGATGCTGTACTTAATGCATTACGTCTAAAGCTAGAGAACCCTGAATTCGATCTACAAGAGGTACAATACCCATCACTCGTAATAGACTCAAGGTTTTCTTATTTCGCTATTTTAGGATCAACGCGTCATCACTGAAGCCTTGGCAGCACTTGGCGATTTAGCACAAGTATCATCAAGTGTTATGAAGAAACATATATCTCCATTGCTTAAACTTGTTATTGATAATCTTCATCATCGACATACAGCTTACAGAAGAGATGTTGCTTTTAAATCTCTTGGTCAGATTATTCAAAGCACAGGATATGTCATCAAGCCTTTCTTGGAATACCCACAACTCATGGGTATTATCCTTGAACGTATTAAGCTAGCTGGAACTCAGTCTGAGCGTGAAGAACCTCTTCGTGTGTTGGGTATCATTGGAGCACTTGATCCATATAAATACAAACTACAACAACTTCGTTTGCTTGAGGAGAAACCTTCAGGAGATTTAGAGCTTCTTCAGATTACAGAGAAGCAAATGGCAAAGCAGATTCTTAGAGGATTAAGGCCTGGTGTTGATGAGTACTATTCTGCTATTGCTCTAGTTGTACTTCTACGGTTCTTGCGTAATCCATACTCCAACCTCGCTGTTGTACGTTTCTTTTTAAGCTAACCTTTTTTTTTCTTCGCGAATTTTTTTCTGATTTTTTGTTTTTTAGTCACAACGTGCTGTGATTCAAGCGGTCACAACAATTTTCAAGAGTCTTGGACTCAAGTGTGTAAGGTACTTGAGGTATGCGATGCCTTTGTTTGCACATGTCATGAGGGTTTGCGGTACGTTTAAAATCTATCTTTGAACTACAGGTTTTTTTTGGAAGTCTTGTATACTGACATTCCATTTTAGGCGACTCACAGCCGGGTCTGAGAGAACTTGTATTCCAGCAATTACATATTCTTGTTCGCATTATCAAACACTATGTTAGAGACTACCTAAATGATATCCTGCAGGTAATCTAGGCGTTGACTTTTTAGTTCTTTTTCGGAACTTTCATCAAGACTTTTAACTTATTTTTTGTCTTTTCTTAATTACTTATTCTATTGTAGCTTACCTCTGAATACTGGGATAGCCCAGAACTAGTCGTTCATGTTATTAAACTAGTTGAACAACTTTCAATCGCTTTGAGTGATGAGTTCAAACCTTGTATCACAACCCTTCTACCTAAGATGCTTGATGTTCTTAAAGATGATAGAACTGAAGGTAACAAAGGAACTCAGCAAGTCTTGCATGCTTTCTCTATATTTGGCACAAGTCTAGATGATTCAATTCATCTTGTAATACCAGCAATGGTTCGTCTATTTGATGGTAAAAGCGGAACATATCCTTTTGTCAAAAAAGTAGCTTTGGAGAGTATGGCGGATATGTGCGCGATACATGACTTGTATAAATTCTCTTTGGCAATCATGCAAGCTATTGCGCGTTGCTTAGAAGTCACATCTGATTCTAATGTCATCTCAACAGCAATGAAGGTACGAGAGTCAAAAACTTGTTTGATTCCTTTTTTTTTTTCTCACTAATTTTTTTTGTTAGACGTTGTGTGCTCTCGTTAGGAGCTTCGGTCAGGGTTATAAACAGTTTGTTCCTATGATACATAAAGTTATGTTTATCAAGGATATTCAAAATTCTGATTACGATGCTCTTGTGATTAAATTCATGAATTTGAAGAACGGTGAAAGACTTGAGTTTGAAGCAAAACCAATGGTTGACGAAACAGGTTCGCTGGTTTTTTTTCTCCAAGGTTTTTAAAGATTTTGGCTTACTTGTTCTTTTAGAAGAACCAGATACACGTAATGTACCAGATTACGGTGCCATTGGTGGATCTAAACCTAATGGAACAACAATGAAGCATGGTAAAGTCAATTAGCTTTTTTTTTTCTTCGTTGTACTAATTTTTTTTTTTGTTTTCAGCTTGGGATACATCTCAATGTTTCACAGACATTGATTGGCGTGAGTGGTTCCGAAAGTTATCTACTACAGTACTTTCAGAGTCTCCATCTCCTGCACTTATGTGTTCTGCATCTGTTGCAAGTCAACATCCACCAACACTCAGGTACTTTAAAACATTAGGGTCTTCAGTTTTTGTGAGCTTGTATTAATTTTATGTTAGTGAGCTTTTCAACGAAGGCTTCTTATCATGTTGGGAGCGTCTACAAGGAGACCTGAAGGAAGATTTTATTAAAAACTTGGAGACTGTACGAAAGCCTAATTTAGATCTTTGACATTTTTGATCATTTATTGTGTTTTAGGCTTTGACTTCACCTAATATTCCAGCAAAGACACTTCAAGTACTCTTAGATCTTGCAGAGTTTATGGAACACAACGAAAAGCCTCTACCAATAGACATATCTCTTTTGAGTAAACTGTCTCATCAGTGTAGTGCTTATGCTAAAGCTCTTTACTACAAGGTATTTTAGCCTTTTCCTTCGTTTACAATGCTCATGTTTTCTTTCTTTTTAGGAGATCGAGTTCAGACAAAAACCTAAAGAGACAGTCCCTGATTTGATTAATATTTACTATGAGTTGGGTGAACATGTCGCTGCTGATGGTATTCTTGTCTACGCTCAACAAAAGTTTGGTTTGAAACCAAAGCTTGAGTGGAAAGAAAAACTTCAACGTTGGCTTGGAAGTGTTGCTGAGTATGATACTTTATTGGAGCAAGAACCAGATAACCCAGATTTGTATATTGGCCGTCTAAGAAGTCTTTCAGAGTTGGGAGACTGGGACACACTCAGCCCTGCTATACACCATGCTTGGTATGTTCACAATCTTACAATATGGTAAACTCATCTAAAATCAATAATAGGGAGAAATGGGGATCTACAAAACATAGAGCTGATGTTGCTAGACTTGGTATAACTACAGCATTGAGTCTTGCTGACTGGAAGGTAAGAAAATTCACAAATCTTTATTTACAGACTAAAATACAAGTGTATTATCACGTGATAAGGAAGAGCCAAGATTTTTTGACAATTTTTTTCAATCTCTGCTTTTGAGTTTTGCGTTTTTTTGTGTTTGTTCTTCTCTAAAATTTTTAGGCCATTCCTATGTTCTTGCCAGCCATTGAACAGAATTCTATTGAAGGTTGTCTGTATAGAGCCATTGTAGCTTTTAATAACAAAGAGAGTGATAAAGTAAAGCAGTTTTTATCAAAAGGCAGAGAAATCGCCTCTGCGAACTTGACAGCATTACTTGGGTATGCTTTTTTGAACATGTTAACAAGTTCACTAAACCTTACACTTATTCTTTAGTGAGAGTTACTCACGTGCCTATGATGTGATTGTAAAAGTACAACAAATCTCTGAAATGGAGGAAATACTAGGTTGTGAGAACGCAGGTCCACAACGCCGGTCTGAACTCAAACAGCTATGGAGAAAAAGGTAACTCAATATCAATGCTCTGTTCTATCCACTGACTTATTTTTTTAGGATTGGAGGATGTAAGCAATCTGTTGCAGTGTGGCAAGATACCTTGGCGTTACATCAACTTGTTATACCAAAGGAAGAGAATCTCGAAGTTTGGGTAAAATTCGCAGACTTGGTTCGTAAGCATCAACGTCCAAATCGTGCCATGAGGCAGCTAGGTAAACTATTAACTGGTAAAACTGCTGTCATGAAAGTATCCGATCCAATTCCTGCCGGTGGACACCCTCTGTACGTCATACCCACGAACAGAGGTTCAGAACTTGAACCAAGAGAATACTGACAACTTTTGTTTTTGATAGAGTCAAGTTCACTTACATGAAACATTTGTGGTACCAAAGAAAGTATAGAAAATGGGCACATGATCATATGGCAAAGTATGTTAATAACTTTGATGCTGGTATCAGTCCCAAGCTAAAGGCGAAGTGCTATTCTCGTTTTGCTTCATGGCAACTTAATCTGAATTACTACAATCTTAACGAGGTTAGTTTGGGTTTTCTTTTCAATCCTTTTCAATCGTCTACTAACAACCCTTGTTCTAGCAAATCATTCCTAAGATTATAACAAATGCAAGAAAAGCAAGAGAGAATAACGACCAGTCTCATAAAGTTTGGCATATTTGGGCTATTGTACACTACAGGGTAAGTTGAATTGAAAAGAACTTTGCAATCGTGATTTTTTTTTTTTTCACGTGTTTTTT
Source organism: Trichosphaerium sp. ATCC 40318 (assembly GCA_038496445.1). Lineage (NCBI taxonomy): Eukaryota > Discosea > Flabellinia > Trichosidae > Trichosphaerium > Trichosphaerium sp. ATCC 40318. The sequence continues at coordinate 104,490 of JALMLS010000092.1, forward strand.
GTGATTTGCCAGTAATGTTCTTTTTAGGTTGTTGCTCACTATGAGAAGCGTAAAGAGAAAACAAAGATGGATAAGTTCTTGTTACCTGCTGTAACTGGATTTATTCGTTCTATTGCTCTATCGCCTGAAGAGAATCTTCAGGATACTCTACGTCTTTTGACTTTATTCTTTAAATACGGAGGTAAACCAAAGATAACACAGGCTATGGATGACGGTATAGATATCATTAACCTAGACAACTGGTTGTCTGTAATGCCTCAGGTACCCTTTTTCTTTTCTTTCGTATTTTCTCACATGTTTCACGTGCTTTTTTTGTGAGTTGTGTATCTCTTTCTTACTCTTTATCAATAGTTGATGGCACGTATTAGTACACAACGTGAGAGTGTAAGGAACTTGATTCATAAGTTACTTCATAAAGTCGGTCAAAAGCATCCACAGTCTCTCATCTATCCTCTTACTGTTGCTCTGAAGGTATGGCTGAATTTCCTTCATCTTTGCGCAATTTTTCCCCTTTCTTTTGCTTACCACGTGATAGTCTGATATCCCTGTTCGTGTTGAGGCTGCTAAAAGCATCTTGGAGAACTTGAGGAGTCATTCTTTTAAGCTTATTGATCAAGCTATTCTTGTTTCACAAGAGCTTATTCGTGTTGCTATTCTTTGGAAAGAAAGATGGCTTAAAGGGCTTGAAGATGCTTCTCGTCATTACTACAAAGAAAAGAACGCTGAGCGTACACTTTCTACTCTAGAAGCGCTGAACTCTATGCTTGAAAAGGGACCACAAACAGCACACGAAAAAGGTAAAAAAAAATGAATTTTTTTTTTAAAGTGTTGTCTACCTTGATGTTGTTTGCTTCTTTTTTACTTAATTTCTTTTTAGCATTTGCTAAAGCGTTTGGGAGAGATTTGACAAAAGCTTGGGAATGTTGTAGAGAGTATAAACGCACAGGAAAATTGTCTTGCATGAACCTAGCATGGGATCTGTATTCCCACGTGTTTAGAACAATTAAGAGACAACTACAGACAGATTTTGATCATATGCATCTACAAACAGTATCTCCTATGCTACTAGCAGTAAAAAATCTTGATATATCGGTACCAGGTAACGTTATAGAGAACCACCAGTGAAACGAAACAAAAGTTTTCTTCTGACTTATTTTTTACCATTTAGGAACTTACTCCGCATCTACCAGTGAAAAAGTCGTTCAGATTAAAGATTTGGCTCCTGTGCTGAAGGTTATTCCTTCTAAGCAGAAACCAAGAAAGCTTGTTATCCATGGTGGCGATAAAGACAGAAACTATCCATTTTTATTGAAAGGTACCGTTTAATATCATGACGTAACATTGTATTTTAATGCTATTTTAAAGGTCACGAAGATTTACGCCTTGATGAGCGAGTGATGCAGCTTTTCGGTTTAGTAAATAGACTACTTCAAGCAGAGTATATTACAAGACAGAATCACATTAAGATTACTACATATGCTGTTATTCCTCTTTCTCCAGATACTGGTACTTTTTTTTGACTTTTTGAATGTTGGTCAAGTTTTTTGCATTGTTGGCTTTGACTAACTAGTCTTGCTCTTTAGGATTAATTGAGTGGGTGTCTGGATGTGATACATTACATGAATTGATGAAATCATACAGGAAGCAACGCAATATAGCTATTGACGCTGAGTTGACGCACATGCAACGTGCTAGTTTTGGATCAACAAATAACGCTTATTACTACAAGATGAGTACAATTCAAAAACTAGAAGTATTCCAATATGCTCTATCAAAAACAAAAGGAGATGATTTAGAGAGAATACTATGGCTTAATAGTAAGAGTTCAGAGGTACGATGAACACAAAAGGCTCATTTTTAAGCTCAAAAAGAAGACAAACCTCAATGACTTTTTTTTTTTGGTTTTTGGTTTCGACTTCGCTTCAACGGTTTTATTCTTACTTTTTTTGCCTTCTAGCAATGGATTGATAAACGTATGGTATACACTAGATCTCTTGCTACTATGTCTATGGTTGGTTATATTCTAGGATTGGGTGATCGTCATCCTAATAATCTGATGTTGAATCGAAATACTGGTATGGTTATTCATATTGATTTCGGAGATTGCTTTGAAGTCGCTATGCATCGTGAAAGGTTCAGTGAGAAAGTACCATTCCGTCTCACAAGATTATTGATAAACGCCATGGAAGTATCAGGTATCGAAGGTAACTTCAGGTCAACTTCAAATACAGTCATGAATCTTTTGAGAAACAACAAAGAAAGTATTCTTGCTGTACTCGAAGCCTTTGTATATGATCCTCTTGCGCAACTTGGATGGCTTTTACAGCGTAATGGTGGAACTGATAAGGATGATGATGGTCTTGAGACACCAGGTAGTTAAATTCTTTTGGAAGGTTAAAGTTGTTTGTACTGATTGGTTTTTTTTGTTTTAGATGGTGGTCAAAGTATGTCTGCTAAAATTGTTTCTGAGTTCAGTTGGAGTGGTACTGCAAGTGGTATAGATAGTATCGGCACAAGTGCAAACTCATTCGTTAGGTACGAACCCCAGACAAACGCGTTTTTTTTAGAAGTCTTTTGTTCTTGAAGTTTTTTGTTTTCTGACTTGTTTTACTCTGTAGGGATATCCCATCACGATCAGCTCTTGAAAATTCTGTTAGAGAATATGGTATTGATATCAATCAAAAAGCACTTGAAGTTATTGACCGTATCTCAGCAAAGTTAACTGGACGTGCGTGCATAGAGTGTTTTTTTTTTTTGAAAAACTTTGCTTAACCATGTTTTTTCTTAACAGGTGATTTTGCGTCTAATACCAGGACCCATAAACAACTTGATGTTACGGAACAAGTAGATAAACTTATATCTCAAGCTACTGATCATGAGAACTTATGTGCTGCTTACCTTGGATGGTGTCCGTACTGGTAAAAAGAGGAAATAAAAAAAAAAGAACCAAAAAAAAAAAAAAGAGATAAAAATAGAGACACAACAAAAAAGTTGTAAATATCATCGTTTGTAAATAATAAAAAGGTTATAGCAGCATGCATATTAAGTGATTGAAAGTTCTACAACCTAGTAAACTACGTCGTGATAGAGCCACACCTACATTTTTGGAGTTGCCGCTTGAGATTAGCATATTCTACAACAAACCATGTTGAACACGATTCACGGCTTGTCAGACGTGTCATCTACTCTCTTCTATTATTCATGAAGCCATTGGGTACAATGAAATTGGAGGTGACTGTAACAAAGAATTTGCTGTTGTACACGTGATTTGCCTACAAGGCACTCAAGTTACAGTTGAAGGCATTACAGCACTCAAAGTTGTACATAGAATAGATCTTCGCAACACTGTAGTGACTAAAGGAAACAACTCCAAGTAATTGTGGGACAACTTAAGGCAGTTGGCGTTGTGAGTGCAGTTGTTGGTGGTACTATAGTTGACAGTATGAAACTTCACTTCATGAACAAACATTATAGTGTAATTAGACTTTTTGGTAAATAAGGAGGTGTATGATGTCCCAAAAAGCCAATTTACACTAATTCTTGTTCACGTGATATATTTTCAAACTTTAGTATGGATGTGGACAGTGTATTACCAGTTTTAGGCTGAACCAAAAACAAGACGGAGTGTGAACAAAACTTATGTGAACAACCTCCGAGGAAAAGGCAAACCAAGCGGAATTAAAAAGAAACCGCTCGTCGCGTTCCATCTCTGAGCCCCTTACATACCTTGAATAGTACATGGCACATATATATCTGTTTATTAATCGCTTAGTAGAGGACTCAACATACAAACTACCAAATACCTGTACCAGTTTTATCTACGGAAGAATCCAAGAGCTCAAGGTACCGCATCGTTTCGTAAATCAAACATGAAATTAAATTAAATTAAATACTGATCACATGACCTGCAAAATTAATATGTAGCGGCTAACGTTCAGTAGCAATTATTCCGGCTACTTTGTGCTAAATAATTCAAAACGATAAAATTAGTTCTTTTCTCACGTTTTTAGTAGTTTCTACGTCAAATGCATCGGATTACAATGAATTCGATCTTGGTTCTACTTCTAGTGATGATAAATGTATCATATGCCCAAATTGATTTCGTAACAGCATTGAGAGATGTGTACTCTCATGACCCTTTATTTCACGTGCGTGGCTTTATTTCTGTAGGTGCTATTTTTACTTACATCCCAATTTAGCCCTGCAACCATACTGGCGTGACATGCGATGAATCCGACGCCATATGTGAAGTGTTGGTGTTAAGCTAAACGTTTGCGTTGTTGTAACTAAAAGCGGTAGGCGAATGCATGAGGACATTGATTTGAACTTGAGTGATGACGCCTTTGATGCATTGGACTCGCTCACGGTTTTGTAAGAAATACTCTTCTTTTTATGTACTAAAATGGTTTTCAAGAGACCTAAGCACTGATAGTATATCATGGACGCTTACATTGAATCCTGGAAAACTCATGAATCTTGAGAGTTTGTACGTCATCATATTGTTTTTGTTTCTCGTGTTATCAAATTGTTTACACTTCAAACAGATCTCTTTTTGGTAAGTTAGGAGATACCGAGTAATGTACATACCTCACGCCTAGGAAATATTCAAAGAGTACAGCATTCAATTCCTCCATCCATCTTACAGCTAACAAAACTCCGAGACATGTAAGTGATTATTATTCTGACTTATTCTAATTATGTTTTACAGAAGTATAACGTATGATTCTAATATGGCAGGAACAATTCCAACGAATTTATTTACAAGTCTTTCTCAACTAGAATTTCTGTAAGCACAACACAAACCACGTGTTTTTTAGAACACAACAAATTAACTTTTTTAAGCGATTTATCACACACTGAGATTAGTGGTCCTATTCCAGATATACCATACCTCCTGTAAGAGCCTGTATTGAAACTAAAGTTGTATTTTTAAGTATTACTATTTTCTTCAGTACACCTTTGGATCAATACCCAGTATACTTAATTTAATATTTGTGTCCATGTGCTTTTTTCATTGCATTACACCATCTGATTCATTATTCTGCATTCCAATCAGTCAAATAATTCTACCAATCATCATGTTAAAGTTTTGTTTTTGCCTTTGAAGAATATTTGTACCCATCAAGCATGAAAGTTTAACTAATACTCTGTTCTATTGACACAAAACCTTTCAAATTCTCATGAAGTCTTTTCCAAAAAACACAAGAGTTTTCTGTGTGTATTGCAATTTTCTTGTACTGAGACTTTGTCATTGCATCACCTTAAATCAAACCATAGTGAGTAAAACATCTTTTTGTCTCCATTTGCATTATAACAAGTGTAGTCCCAATAATTTTTCAATTGTGCTAAATCTATTTTCAATCAGGGCATAACAGGGCCACTTTATAAGTCTTGGTTTGCAAAAGTTTTGACTCTTTAAGAATCTTACGTTGTCTGTGCCAAATGTCGTAACAGTGATTTAGGTTGTTATGTTGTGGGAAAGCTTCTACCATTTGTCTTAAAGAGAGACTTGTTCCGCTACATTCATCTGAAGTTACATAGTCTATTCTGCGAGTATTGTGTGCCAAGTGTTTCAAAGCTTCTATTCTGCTACCTTTGCCTTTATCTTTGCATTTATGGGTCTTACATACAGAATCGTCTGCATGTCCTTGATATAATACTTTTCTACTGTCTTGATTGATTATAGTGCATGTTGCGTATGGTGCAGGACTTAATGGTTGATAACATCTTGAAAACTGCTCATCAAATTCAACATGTGCTCCATGTTGCACTTGTATACAGTGGTTGTCCAGTTCTGTATACTCGTGTACAATATCCTCTTCTGTTTTACTTTTAACAGCCTTGACAAAGATTTTTTTGACTGCTTCCATTCTGTCATGTGTAATAAAATGCACATTCATGCCAGAGAATAAATCTTTTGCAAATTTGTAAGAAAGGCCAGCCAATAAAGTTGATGTTGCTACTGCACAATTAATGTGTCTTCGACTTGTCTACAAAAAAAAAAAATTAGTAAATTGAAAAACTATAAAACACACCTTAGAACTTCTCTTATCTAAATCAACACACATTTTATCATTAGCACCAATATCCACTGTTACTTTTGCAGCACATCCATCTGTGACAACAGCCATTCCAGCTACTGGTGTATTATTTCGTCCAAGAGTAGAAAGACTGACATAGATCATATAACTTTCCACATTGACAAGATGTTTTCTTCTTTGTCACATACATGAGTACCTTAGGCCCTTTTATATCTGAAATGTTGCTGCAAAATCTTTGTTGTAAGCCTATTATGTACATTAATATTATGATAACACAAAAAAAAGAGATATGTAAAATGTCTGAAAGGCTTACAACATTACATTCAAATT